>JAUCMX010000023.1:15665244-15677744 GCA_033459395.1 Hemibagrus guttatus | reverse complement strand
CAGTGATTAATTGTTCCAAGGTTTGAAAATGAGACGCGAGTGACGATAACAGCCCCCATACGTGACACATTCAAACGCGAGCTCGGTGATACCGATTTCTCGCCCTGATTGGCTCCGTACCCACAACACGTGACGCTTATTGTTGGAGGTAAGATAAAAATAAGCGCGAGGTTTTGCGCTGAAACACATGGCTATCTGGCTGAGATCCAGCTCCTCGTGGAAAGTGTTGTTTGCTCCGCGAGCTTGCTTTCAGCAGCATTTCCTCTTAATCTGTTACTGTTATTTTTCTCTTCTCCAGCTTTCCTAGCTTCCTACGTCGATAATGGATAATGAGAGCACATGGAGTGTGTGTGTGTGTGTGTGTGTGTGAGTGTGTGTGTTTACATGCATGCGGGCTTCCAGTGCAGCATAAAGCAGTAATGAAGCCTGAGGGGAGCATAATGCAGCGCATAATGGACTCCGAGGATGTGTGTGTGTGTGTGTGTGAGGGAGAGAGAGAGTATGTGAGAATATGGGAAAGAGCAGGAATATCAAGGTGAGAGACAGAAGGAAGGACAGAATGTAAAGAGGAGGGATTGAGTGTGTGTGTGTGTGTGTGTGTGTGTGTGTGTGTGTGTGTGTGTGTGTGTGTGTGTGTGTGTGTGTGTGTGCCTGGCATATTAAGTTCAGAGTAGTGACCTGTACAGCCAGCTTCAGCCTTTATATGCATACCAAAGGAATGTACATCTGTCTGTCTGTCTGTCTGTCTGTCTGTCTCTCTCTCTCTCTCTCTCTCTCTCTCTCTCATCTTTTTTTTGTCCTTCAGAGAGGCTGGGTGCCATAATATGAACCCCTGCCTTAACTCCACACACACACATTTATATTCATACACACACTCACTAGAACAAGGTCTGGTTTAAAACAGTAGCTGTGGGAAGCTCTTCTGTGTCTCTCTCTCTCTCTCTCTTTCCTCTCCATGGTGGTGTTTAGCATCATTAGCGCCCTGCTATGAGCATTAGAGCTTCTAATCTCGTACAGGTGCACCCTAGATTAAGTACCCTGTTCCTCCTTTCATACAGCTCTCTATGGCTCTCCTATCTAACCCGTGTGTCCCTACCACCTAATGGAGTGGAGCTGGTGTGTGTGTGTGTTTCATACAACCAAAAAAGGCTCTTTGTATTTCATCCATATTTTACAAGGAATTTAGTTCAGCAGCTTTTAAGCACAACCATGTGTTTTAATTTAAATTTTAATGACCAAATTATTATTTTTGTTGATTTATTCTTTCTGAAATTAACGATCATTAACCGCTTAACGAACAGGAATTCCCAGACTATCCCTCAGTTTCAGTAATGAAGGTGTTTGTGCATGGAACTGAAGAAAAAAGGAAACAAATAAATAACAAAGGATTATTAGCTTCATCTCATTTCCAGACGCAAAAAAGAAATCACACATCTGTTCATGTCAGTTTGACCTGAGCACACTGAGAATGAAATGGGGGGAAAAAATCTCCATCACTGCCTCACACACACATTACCCCCATCTTATTTTTGCACTCACACACACACACACACACACACTGCCATTAGGAACATGTGGGAACCTTTTAAAGCTTTGTTCCCACTTCTACTTGTTGGTTACCCACAATGCCGTTTGTCTACCTGTTGATAGTGGCGCGGTCCTCGCCTCGCCTCATCTCTACCCTCAGAGAACCGCACAGAAGTGTTTTTGTGCTTAAGTCTGTCCAGCTCTCTCACCTCTTCCTCTGTACACTCTGCTCCAACAGATCAGCCTACAAAGCTTCATGCTAATCCCAGCTCGAGCTCACCCATGAGCAGAGTCTAGCCGCACTGCATTCTGGGAATTCTCTGCATTCCAATAATGGTTGTCTCTACTATTGAAGCTTTTCAGGAATTCTTATTAGTATGTTGGGTTCACCTGAAAGTATTGTGTATTGTGTAGAAGCTTACTGGTATAAAAACTGCACGAAAGCAAATGCTCTGAGCTGTGAAGATGATGATAGAGGGAGATAAAGACAGTTGTTTAGGACGCTATAATTGGTCGGGGAGTGATATATCTCCATCCTCTCTCTCTCTGTCTCTCTCTGTCTCTCTGTCTCTCTGTCGCTCTCTCTCTCTTTCTGTCTGTCTCTCTTTCACTGTCTCTCTATCTGTCTCTCTCTCTCTCTCTCTGTTGCTCTCTCTCTCTGTCTCTCTGTCGCTCTCTCTCTCTTTCTGTCTCTCTCTCTTTCACTGTCTCTCTATCTGTCTCTGTCTCTCTTTTGCACTGTCTCTGTCTGTCTGTCTCTCTCTCTCTTTCTCTTTTTCACTGTTCTCTGTATCTCTCTCTCTCCCTCTCTATTGCTCTCTCTCGCCCTCTCTCTCTCTCTCTCTCTCTCTCTCTCTCTCTCTCTCTCTCTCTCTCTCTCTCTTTTCTCTTGTTCTCTCCTCTCATGGGACTAGCTTTAAAGGCCAACCATCATTACATCCAATTATTGTTATTATGTTTAACAGTGTCGCCTAGTGCTCCTGGCCTCCCCCTCTCTCTCTCTCTCTCTCTCTCTCTCTCTCTCTCTCTCTCTTCTCTCTCTCTCCGCTGTCTGGGCTCCTCCCAAATTAATAAACGCCAGTTTCGCAGGCTTGTCTTGCTTGTGTCTGACACGAGGCCTTGAATAGAGCTGCCCAGCCTACGTCCTTGAAGTGCTTTCTGTAGCTAAGTGTGTGTGTGTGTGTGTGTGAGAGAGAGAGAGAGAGAGAGAGAGAGAGGGTCTCAGGCGTTTCACCACACACTGCACTGCTCTCTGAACCTCTGTGTCTCTCTTTAATTATCGGGAGGACACACCACCTTTATCTGCGCTTTACATTTCTAAAGTCAGGAATATCTCCGTGTCACCATGTGGGTGGATGAGTGCAAGACTCCGGGACTTTTATTTTTACAAAACGGTCATAACAATCATCATAATAAGTCAGCTGCTGTAGTTTTAATGAGCATTCACGCCTGAAATTTGTGCCTTTTTGTTTCAAACATGGGCATGATGGTTATTCAGACGTGTCGCCCCCACAGGCTTTTGTCAGCTTTGCGTAGAGAAGCGCCCGATATTGTGATAGGAATAATCTTTTCTTTCTACCCCCCCCAGCCCTTTTTAAAATTTATTTCATTTTTAAAGAAGCACGACTCATCTCCCACCGAGCTGAAATAGACGGTTGGCGCTTTTCATAAGTGACGTCTGTTATGCATCATTTCATACACGCCGACCTTCAAGTCTCTTCCTCAGAAAGAAAGGAAGACAGACAGACAGACAGACAGGGCCCACTCTCTACTTCTCTTTATCCTCTTCCTCTTCATCTCTTCTTCTTCTTCTCTCTTTACCTGCCGTCCATTCCTCTGTGATGTTTTTTTTTTTAACAGTAAGCATTACCATGCCCTTATTCTATCAACTCATGCGTCACTAATGTAGCATAATGTTTTCTGATCCTCTTTACTCATTAAGCTACCACATTACCATAATTCATTTCTGCATGTCGAACATTTTGCTAAATGAAATTAATTAAGGTCAGGTGAAAGGCATTGCTAGTTTTTTGGGCTGTTTGTTGTTGTTTTGTTGTAATTGGTTGCTTGCAAGTCATTTAGTGGAACCTTTCGGTTTGTGTATGACGATATTCAGAATTAAGAACATGATAACTATGTAGCTAATGCCTGTAGTTAGCTAGCTAATTTAGCAGCTAGCAAGAAAGCTCTTTCACTAACACGGTTGCTGAAGGAAGATGAGCTTTACGTTGATATGGCAGATAATGTAACACAATCATTACAAGACTGAAATTGTAAATCTTCTTGCTAGTTTGTTGTATTAAACCGGTGGAAAATTATGCTAACAAACACACACACAGCTCTAGCTCAGCTCTCTAAAGAAGTCCTAACTGTGCAGTCATAACTCCTAACTTAACTGTGTGTGTTTGTGTGTGTGTGTGTCTGTGTGGGCTGGAGTCATGCAGCCTTCGCCTGCTAGGGTTTGATGAACGAATGCCAGCTGATGCTGTTCACTTTTTCTGCATGTTTTTTTGTTTGTCTTGTTTTTAGCTCTCAAGCCTCAAACTTGGTGCGCTAATTATTCACGGAAACCTGATATTGTTGTATTAGAATGATTTTACAGATATTTAAAAGCAGTTTCCAAAGAATAAGGCGTTATAAATCCAGATAATCATAAAGACGATGAAGGTTTAAGAGGAGAATACTACGATGTATGAGATATGTCATGATTATTAGCTATGTTTCCTAAGAAGCTTCCAGAAAAAGTCGCATAAAAAAAGGATATCAATTATTTAACATTACAGAAGGAAAAAAATTCTATTCAATAAAGTATTCAATGCGATCAAATCAGCCGATCAGTTTGTCATTATTAAAAAATATATTAAAAAGAAATCACAATATCCGTCATATCTCAGAGTTCATTTCTCACCTAATAAACCGCTCTGTTTATTATTCACGCAGTAAGGAGCGCTTTAGTGTCGAAACAAAAAGCACTGTACCGCTACTTTTCTGTTCCCCACAGTCCATACAACTTAAATGTATCTCTAAAGTTACAGCCATGGCCATTAAGTTCCAATTATGTGCCTTAATGTTGTTGTTCCTCTAACTTAAGATATAAAAGACAGTCTTAAGGGTATCACCTCAGTGACTAACATTTATATTCCAAACCTCGGGTACTTTTTTTTTTGGTGCTAAATTATACACGTGGTGCAGTGATGCCATAAAAAGGAGCTCTGGATGGGTCTTACGAGAGGACGACGTGGTTCAGATGTGATTAACTAGTGTTAAATGTATTAAGTGTTTTTTCTCTCATGTGTCACATATGATCATATGACCAAAGCATGACGATGTTTATGGCATGAATCAGGATCCTTAGGTTTGAATATATTTTTTGACATAATAAATATATTTATTACTACTGGTTAACTTGTGTAATAATGGAGGAGCACATGGGATTAGTGGTTAGCACATTTGCCTCACACCTCTAAGGTTAGGGTTTGATTCCACCCTGAATGCATGAGGTTCACATGTCTTCCATGCGCTTTAGAGGTTTCCTCCTTGTACCACCAGTTTCCTCCTCCGGTCCATAGACATGCAGTCTCTAAATTATCTATAGCAGGGGTAGGATGACGCCAAGCCATCGAAGGTCACACACTATAGACCAGGGGTAGGAATCTCGAACACTATAGACCAGGGGTAGGAATCTCACACACTATAGAGCTGGGGTAGGAATCTCGCACGCTATAGACCAGGGATAGGAATCTCACACACTATAGAGCTGGGGTAGGAATCTCGCACGCTATAGACCAGGGGTAGGAATCTCACACACTATAGAGCTGGGGTAGGAATCTCGCACGCTATAGACCAGGGGTAGGAATCTCACACACTATAGAGCTGGGGTAGGAATCTCGCACGCTATAGACCAGGGGTAGGAATCTCACACACTATAGAGCTGGGGTAGGAATCTCGCATGCTATAGACCAGAGGTAGGAATCTCACACAGTATAGACCAAGGGTAGGAATCTCACACGCTATAGACATGGGTTAGGAATCTCACAAACTATAGACCAGGGGTAGGAATCTCGCACACTATAGACCAGGGGTAGGAATCTCGCACACTATAGAGCTGGGGTAGGAATCTCGCACGCTATAGACCAGGGATAGGAATCTCAAACACTATAGAGCTGGGGTAGGAATCTCGCACGCTATAGACCAGGGGTAGGAATCTCACACACTATAGAGCTGGGGTAGGAATCTCGCATGCTATAGACCAGAGGTAGGAATCTCACACAGTATAGACCAAGGGTAGGAATCTCACACGCTATAGACATGGGTTAGGAATCTCACAAACTATAGACCAGGGGTAGGAATCTCGCACACTATAGACCAGGGGTAGGAATCTCGCACACTATAGAGCTGGGGTAGGAATCTCGCACGCTATAGACCAGGGATAGGAATCTCAAACACTATAGAGCTGGGGTAGGAATCTCGCACGCTATAGACCAGGGGTAGGAATCTCACACACTATAGAGCTGGGGTAGGAATCTCGCATGCTATAGACCAGAGGTAGGAATCTCACACAGTATAGACCAAGGGTAGGAATCTCGCACGCTATAGACCAGGGGTAGGAATCTCACACACTAGACCAGGGGAAGGAATCTCACACACTATAGAGCTGGGGTAGGAATCTCAAACGCTATAGACAAGGGGTAGGAATCTCACACACTATAGACAAGGGGTAGGAATCTCGCACGCTATAGACCAGGGGTGGGAATCTCGCACATTATAGAGCTGGGTAGGAATCTCACACACTATAGACCAGGTCAACGCTATAGACCACGGGTAGGAATCTTACACGTTATAGACCAGGGGTAGGAATCTCACACTTTATAGACCAGGGATAGGAATCTCACACACTATAGAGCAGAGGTAGGAATCTCACACACTATAGACAAGGGGTAGGAATCTCAAACACTAGGCATGGGGTAGGAATCTCACACACTATAGACCAGGGGTAGGAATCTCATGTGTTATAGACCAGGGGTAGGAATCTCACATAATATAGAGCTGGGGTAGGAATCTCAAACACTATAGACAAGGGGTAGGAATCTCACACACTATAGACCAGGGGTAGGACTCTCACACACTATAGACCAGGGGTAGGAATCTCACATGCTATAGACATGGGTTAGGAATCTCACAAACTATAGACCAGGGGTAGGAATCTCGCACACTATAGACCAAGGGTAGGAATCTCACACACTATAGACATGAGGTAGGAATCTCACACACTATAGACAAGGGGTAGGAATCTCTTACGTTATAGACCAGGGATAGGAATCTCACACACTATAGAGCAGGGGTAGGAATCTCACACACTATAGACAAGGGGTAGGAATCTCAAACACTAGGCATGGGGTAGGAATCTCACACACTATAGACCAGGGGTAGGAATCTCATGTGTTATAGACCAGGGGTAGGAATCTCACATGTTATTGACCAGGGGTAGAAATCTCATACACTATAGACCAGGGGTAGGAATCTCACACACTATAGACATGAGTTAAGAATCTCACACACTATAGACAAGGGGTAGGAATCTTGCATGCTATAGACCAGGGGTAGGACTCTCACACACTATAGACCAGGGGTAGGACTCTCACACACTATAGACCAGGGGTAGGAATCTCACATGCTATAGACATGGGTTAGGAATCTCACAAACTATAGACCAGGGGTAGGAATCTCGCACACTATAGACCAAGGGTAGGAATCTCACACACTATAGACATGAGGTAGGAATCTCACACACTATAGACAAGGGGTAGGAATCTCTTACGTTATAGACCAGGGGTAGGACTCTCACACACTATAGACATGGGTTAGGAATCTCACATGCTATAGACCTAGGGTAGGAATCTCGTGCACTATAGACCAGGGATAGGAATCTCACATGCTATAGACCAGGGGTAGGAATCTCAAACGCTATAGACCAGGGGTAGGAATTTCACACACTATAGACCAGGGGTAGGTAACGCTGGTCCTGGAGAGTCGCTGCCCTGCAGATTTAAGGTCCAAACGTAATCAAACACAACTGACCAAGAAAATCAGTGTCTTCAAGATTACAGACAGGTGAGGTTTTTTTTCGGGGTTAAAGCTAAAATCTGCAGGACAGCGGCTGTCCAGGACATGTTATTTACCCCTGGTCTAAAGTGTGGGGATATGGGTATGTGGTAGCTCAATGGTTAAGGCATTGGATTACTCATTAGAAGGTTGTCAGTTTGAATCCCAGGTCCACTAAGCTGCTACTGCTGGGCCCCTTAAGGCCCTTCGTTGCTCAGTTGTATTAAAAAAACTAAGATAAATTATAAGTCGCTCTGTATAAAACCATCTGCCAAATGCCAGAAATGTATATGTAATTGTAGTGTGTGAGATTCTGACCTGTGATGGCTTAGCACTCCATCTTTGCACCCCTGAGATAAGCTCCATGTTCAGATTAATAATCAGTTCATACACAAATAAATCATCTTAGACTCATGCTTCCACTGTCAATGTTGTTAAGTATGAAAAACCTGCTATCGAGTTTAGGAACCGATTTTCTCAGCACATGCATCTCACTGCCTCTGTTGAATGATCTGTTTTGGTCCAGGGCAGATTTTAATTTGTATCCTCACACAGCCATATTAGTTACATAAAGCCCATTAATACAGCTTGAGGAGCGGTCAGTAGAAAGACATGATGTCGGGTCTTTGTTGTGCTATCACACATACAGCTACTCGACATGACCTTGTAACAGGCGAACAGAGGGCTATTAATTTCCATCAGGACACGTCGAATGGCTCCCATTGTGCAGCGGCGAGCCATGTGTAGCAGATCGATGCGTGGAGGAGACGTTGCAGAATATGGCACCTCCTAAAGCGTTGTTAGCCAGACACTAAAGAGACATTTGACTAACGTGTTGCTGACACATGACTCCAAGCTCTCAGGCTTCACGCTCGGTGCCTCGTCTTTATTGGCTCGGTCTTTACCTCTGATTCTGAGCTAACACCGTTTATTATTACCCAAGAATAAAATACTATGATGCCTGGGCTGGACCATCTGAGTGGATGCGTGTATGTGTGGTCAGTGAAATCGATATGTCCTGGACAAGTCCTCTGTGTGGACGCCCTTCAGGAAAGCGAATCGTAGAGAATGTTAATGATAGCAGAATCGAGGCTGTCTACGTCACACACACACACACACACACACACACACACACACACTCCTCTCAAGCAAAAGACAGAAACAAAACCCAAGGTTAAGTGCATGACTGAGCAAATCTGTCATGCATCTCAATGAGCTCTGACCTGACCTTAACTTTTAGCCTGATGGCCAGAACAGGAGATAAAAGTTACTTTGTGTTGGGTGTGTGTGTGTGTGTGTGTGTGTGTGTGTGTGTGTGTGTGTGTGTGTGAGAGATCTCTGTGGGAATCGCACTCGGGGTCAGCCAGAGTGTTTGGCATTTCCCAGTTTTATTAGATTCTGACTGCTTTGAGAGGGTGCAAGCTGTCTGGACTGTCTGCTTATTAACTAGCGATTAGCATGCACCAGTGCTCAACTAAATTCATTCACAGTAACCAAATACAAAGAAAGAAATATTTTGCCCATGTTAAAATGAAAGAGGAATAGAACTGACCAGTGAGCCGGTGTTAATTCTCTGGACAAGGTTCTTGTTACTGGAAGGTTGTGGGTATAAATCTCAGAACCGCCAGGGAAATTTTGAGCTATTTAACCTTCAGCTGTTTAACTTTTGAAACATGCTAGCATACTAAATACTAAAAGCTAATTATTTTGCTTTGTTTGCTGGCCAATCGTCAGTGTATCCAGCTAAGAAGTAATTATTTTAGAACAAACTTTAGTTAGTCTTAATTTAACATTTTACATATCAAGATTTTAAATTTAGAACTTTCTAGAAACACATTTGTTTTTAGGGTCCTGAATATAATGCAATAGTGATTAAAGTACAAAACGTGAGTAAAGTACAAAAAGTATTAAGTACAGGAAAACCACTAGTGCTAATGCATTAGCTTAAGTAACTAGCTAGAGAGAGGTGTATTATTGTAGCATTTTACACGATATTGCCAAAAGTTTTGGGACACCCCTCCAAATCATTGAATTCAGGTGTTGTTTTTCAGGGGTTGGTCTCGGCCCCTTAGTTCCAGTGAAAGGAACTCTTAATACTTCAGCATACCAAGATATTTTGGACAATTTCATGCTCCCAACTTTGTGGGAACAGTTTGGGGATGACCCCTTCCTGTTCCAACATGACTGCACACCAGTGCACAAAGCAAGGACCATAAAGACATGGATGAGCGAGTTTGGTGTGGAGGAACTTGACTGGCCTGCACAGAGTCCTGACCTCAAACTGATAGAACACCTTTGGGATGAATGGTCAAAAATTCCCATAAACACATTCCTGAACCTTGTGGAAAGCCTTCACAGAAGAGTTGAAGCTGTTATAGCTGCAAAGGCTAGTTGAAGCTGTTATAGCTGTGCATGTAAAGGCAGACATCCTAAAACTTTTGGCAATATAGTGTAGATGTACGTGGATTGTTTTCCTCGGTTATTATCATTACTCAATCCCCAGGTCTTAAACTCAAGTCAAAAGTCAAAGTTGACAGCTAGCATGCTAGCCGAGGACACAGATGAAGTTTCTCTTCATCTGATCCGAAGCCAGAATCTATTTTTCACTGCCTGGGAGTCATGCTGTCTTTGTACGTTACCGGAACATTTTGATATCAAAGATTCACGGATTCCCACGGGGGTCTTTTTTGTCAAGGCCGAGCTCGTTTTTCAGAGATTTTGGGTTTCTGTTACCTTCCTGCACACCACGCTAACCCACGTTCCCCTGCGTGTGGAATAGCAGAAAGGGTAAATCAGATGCTTCAGAAGTTTTCAGCGTGCAGTCGGGGTTCAGAGGAGGCTCGGCGCCGGTGGCCTGATCGCAGGAGACATTGTGTGGTCTGTTTTCGAAAGACAGCGTTTCTACAAAATGACATTCTTTGGCGTGTGCTTGTAGCCTGGCCCTGTGTGTGTGTGTGTGTGTGTGTGTGTGTGTGTGTGTGTGTGTGTGTGTGTGGAGGGCTTTTGGGTGTATTGGATTGTATTGATGCTGATTGTCTTTGACTGGGTCTCGAGGACAAAGACAGAGGACTCCTTGTATGTGTGTGTGTGTGTGTGTGTGTGTGTGTGTGTGTGTGTAGGGATGCTTTTTCTGATCATGTTCAGTTCTGTTTGTGTTCATTCAGGGTAAAATCTCTCTCCATCTCTGCTATAAAGGAGGACAGGAGGTGGAGGCAGTGCTGTTGCTGTAGTGCGAGGCCACCGAGTGTCAAACTCATTCTTGTTTTTAGCCTGGCCCACATACCGCAGAAATAAAGCAATCAAACTGTGCATGTGCCCCTCATACATTTTTCTCAGCGAGAGTGTGTGTGTGTGTGTGTGTGTGTGTGTGTGTGTGTGTGTGTGTGTGTGTGTTTGTGTGCTGTTATGATGAATAATGCTGTGCCTGTGTGTCTTTGTGTATATACATGTATCTTTGTCTCTATCGACCTTATTATTTGGTGTGTGTGTGTGTGTGTGTGTGTGTGTGTGTTCGCAAATGTACATGCGTGTATACAGGAGCTGTCCAGTTCTTTTAAGAATTTCTCATTTAATATGAACTAGTTGATAAATTTATTCTCTGGCAGCGAAGATCAGCAGTAGTGCTAGAGTGTGTATTTATATCGCAGAAAATTTAACAAAAAAATAGAAATAAAAATATTTATTTATTTATTCGATTTAAACATTTTTTAAAATGTTTTTTAAAAGATATATTCTTATTTTGTTTATTTATTTATTTTTTATTTATTATATTTTTTTACTTTTATTTATTAGCATAATGGTCCTCTAAGACATACCTAGTGCACTAAAATGCGATTTGAGATTCAGCCACAGGAAAAGAGTGTTTATTCTTTCATAAAAGTGACATTTAGCCAAAAGGTTTAGGAAATGTTTCAAAAGACGTACAGCAGGTGAATAAACTAATTCATAAATGTGAGACTCAAATACTGTGAAATTTCTTTGGACTTGTCGAGAAGTCGCCCATGTCCAGATTCCCCCCATGGCGGTGGTTCCTGTCATCGGGCGCCAGTGAAGTGTCTCTGAGGGGCTTCTGAGGGTTCCTCTGAGGGAAAAGGGTAGCTTGGGGTGACGCAGGAGAAGGGCAGTAGACTTTGGCATGGAGCTGACTGTGCTGTGTCACTCCCACAGTGGCTGCTCTGTTCCTCCTTCCTCTCAGGCTCTTCCAGCTGAGCCGCTGCCAGACGGCCTGTTGTCCATCACAGCGCCCGAACAACTGTCGTTATAGCAGACCCGCTGGGCTGGAACACGATCCCGCCCTCCTGGCTCAGCTCTGAACCGCTACTGGACGGCGACCAGGCCTGATGTCCACTGGTGGAGCTGTTAAAGAGATTAATACGGCTCTGTCGGAGACTTCTGGAGAAGAGAGCGTAGGCCCGGGCTGTGGTTCAGATCCAGGAAGAGGCGTAGCGAATGCGTGTGTTTGTGAGGGAGAAGTGTGAGAGCTGCTGGTGGGTAACGCTTTGAATGCTGACAATAAGCTTGTGTGTTAAACAAGCAATCTGGTCGGATGACACACACACACACGCACACAGAGCGACTTCCTCTGGCGTGCGGTTTGGTACAATTCAAACACACAGCAGGACTCGAAATGGGATGTGTTTTTACATGTTCCTCTCCATCCCCTGCTATGCTACATCACAGACAGGAAATGATATATGAAAACGGAAAAAAGAGAGATAAAACAAGAGAGACCGCAGTGTAAAAAACTGCTATTTGAAATCAATCCCTCCATACAGAATCTAGAGAGGCAGAAATTTAGTGATGGATGGGTGCCAAGACTTGAGTACGGTGATTGAGAGGATAGAAGGAGAGCATGAGCGACATATTGGGGG
>JAUCMX010000023.1:15520244-15660244 GCA_033459395.1 Hemibagrus guttatus | reverse complement strand
TCCGCTCCGTGCCTGACGAACTCTCCTGGCTTTTCCTTTTATGAATGCCCCTGCTCTGAAAAAGTGACTCGGCCTGTCCCTCTGAGCGGGTTTTACAGAGGAGCGGTATTAATCTTTCGCTGTGCAACCAGACCTGCGGCAATAAGCGATCTTTATTTCATTTATTTAAATCTCTCTCACTCTGTGTGGGCTGTAATCGAGAGTCATCACGGAGCGAACCATCAGAGACGGCCGCTCAGATCCGGGCTGCAGGTGGAGGCTTTTTTTTTTTAACTCTCTCTCCTTTTTTTTGCCAAAAGTAGGCACATCCTTCACATGGAGTAGGTTTCATTTCAACTCATCATATGATGGATTGGATGCCATGAGCAAAGTTCTTCACTAAATAATAATACGGAAATTTTTGACACTTTTTTCTCTTAACTTATAGACAAAATAATTTTACAAACAAGGCTTGATCGTTTCTGTAGTAAAAACGTAAAGACCTGTAAGGTAAGTCGTTCACTGTAAGCCGTTTTAAAACGTGTGTCATTGTCAACTGTAAACTCTTCAAGAAGGAGCAAGTCTGTTGCAACATGGTTGCTAGCTTGCTATAACATATGTGCTAACAGGACACACTTAATAAGACCAATAAGACATGACCAGATTCACCCACTTTTCTTCTGCTCTCTTTGAGCTCTCTGGATTTTGTTCCAGTAATTACTGCATTACAGAAAGTTCCAGTAATTCCAAATAAGACACACTTTCAAGAAAGCATCGCAGCACAAAGATCACCGCACATAAAACACAATCTCTGCTCAAGAGTCAAGTCAAGAAGCTTTTATTGTCATTTCAACCATATATATACCCATCAAGGGGATGTGGTAGGTTAATGGTTAAGGTGTTGGATTACTGATCAGAAGGTTGTGAGTTTGAATCCCAGGTCCACCAAGCTACCACTGCTGGGCCCCTGAGAAAGCCCCTTAACCCTCAATTGCTCAGTTGTATAAAATGAGATCTGGACATTAACATTATGACCACCTGCCTAATATTGTGTTGGTCCCCTTTTTGCTGCCAAAATAGCCCTGACCCAGCATTCACTGTGTATTCTGACACCTTTCTATCAGAACCAGCATTAACTTCTTCAGCAATTTCAGCAACAGTAGCTCGTCTGTTGGATCGGATCACACGGGCCAGCCTTTGCTCCCCACGTGCATCAGTGAGCCTTGGCTGTCCATGACCCTGTCACCGGTTCACCACTGTTCCTTCCTTGGACCACTTTTGATAGATACTGACCACTGCAGACCAGGAACACCCCACAAGAGCTGCAGTTTTGGAGATGCTCTGATCCAGTGGTCTAGCCATCACAATTTGGCCCTTGTCAAACTCGCTCAAATCCTTACTCTTGTCCATTTTTCCTGCTTCTAACACTTTTCCTGCTTCACTTGCTGCCTACTATATCCCACCCATTAACAGGTGCCATGATGAGGAGATAATCAGTGTTGTTCACTTCAACTGTCAGAGCTCAGAATGTTATGTCTGATCGGGTGTATACCTGATGCAGTACACAATGAAATGAAATAACGTTTCTCCAGGACCATGGTGCTACATAAAACAACATAGAGCTACATAACATAGAGCTAAAGACTGAAAGTAAGTTGTCCTAGCTACATAAAGTGCACCGTGCGCCAACAGTGCAAGACAAAACAACACAGTACAGGACAGATACACAAAACAGCACTGACCAGTATACATTCTGAATGTGTTATACAGTACAATGTGCAAAATAGGAGAACTGTAAACAAAGAAGGTTCTTGGAAACATATACACTCATATAATTGCAGCAGTTGGTGGCAGTTTGAAATGTGTGCAAAAAACAGCATGTAAACAGTTATAATGTGGGCGGAGTTACTGACATGGATGGATATTGAATTGACTTGGGTTTCTGAGTGTGTGTTTGAGTTTTGAATTGGAACAGATCAGTTCAGACAGTTGTGTGTGTGTGTGTGTGAGTTTGGTACAATTCAGTTCTGGGTGTTGAGGAGCCTGATGGCTGATGTAGTGCCACAGTGGCGTAAAATGAAATAATTCAGCGACTGGTTTATGTTTTCAGACTGAAGCCTGTGTGAGATTTTAGCAGAAGGACAGAAGTTTCCCAAGAAGCTTGAAATCTAGTCTCCGTTGAAAACTGCATTTTTTTTTGTTTTTTTGTAAATGCGAAGGCCAATAATGATTCAGTTTCACATGTTGCTGCATGCCTTATCGTTTAATGCTCGGCACAGTAATTATTTTCCATACTATGAAATGTTTCATTTTGTGGGTTTTTTATTTTTTTTCACGTTTGAATTGAATCATTCTGATTTTGAAACCCAAAAGCAATCGAAAAACACCATGTATAAAGGTTCCCTTTCCAGTAATTAAAAACAATAAAGGTCAGTGGTCTCTGGTTAGCGGAGAGGTGCTGTTATTTTTATCCAAATAATGCGTACAGTGTTACACGAGCTTCCAGCGTGACGATCTGATTTGAGATGCGGGAAGTGAAAAATAATGAATGCTGAGTAAATATCAAGGCATCTGGAGACCTTTTATTTCCCTGTCAATGAGGCAGGAAATGTTTTATGTCTCCATATGGGTTTTGCTATGAGTTGTGTAATGTGCCAAGCGGTGTTATGTGAAGAATCGTGTTTTGTGTGTGTGTGTGTGTGTGTGTGTGTGTGTGTAGTGGGGTTTTCATACAGTACATGTTCAACAACTAAAGAGTTTTTTTGACTTTATCATGGTACAGTCTGGCTTGTTTACGGAGACTTTTTCTCAGCATGACCCTTTTTGATCATGTTGGTAACGAGCCGTGTGTGTAGCGTGTTGTGGGGTTGTAGTGTGTGCTCGTATATAAGCATCCTCATGTTGACACATCCGTCCCTGAGCGCGTGGGCGTGAAGCAGGAGCTCCGCATGTGCTAGTTAGCGCCATTTCAGACTTTTGTGGGTGGAGGAGCTTTCATAGCTGTCGGCCAGCGCAGCTCATAACGTAGCCGGTAACCAGGGCGAGGCTGTAGGGAGCGAGCATCCGTGGAATTGTGGGAGGAGCGTTGGGAGACATTTACCCAGCAGCGTGCCCAAGATTTTCCTCTTTCCAAAAGACGCCATTATGACCTGTTTTCAGAACGAAGGACTTTCAGGGCTGTAGGTTACCACTGATAGAGTTTCAGGGCTAGATTTTTCTGTAATGTATAAGGCAACATCAAATCTTTGCTTTTTTTCCCCCTTGTATAATACACTTTTATTATCTTTTTTAAACTTTTGAATAACCTGTAGGTTTGTATACACTTGGAATCTTGTCTTGTTACAACAGTGGCAGTAATTAAGTTCAGTTCATTTAACATCTTATCTAGGAAGATATATACACTATATTGCCAAAAGTTTTGGGACACCCCTCCAAATCATCGAATTCAGGTGTTGTTTTTCAGGGGTTGGTCTCAGCCCCTTAGTTCCAGTGAAAGGAACTCTTAATGCTTCAGCATACCAAGATATTTTTGGACAATTTCATGTTCCCAACTTTATGGGAACAGTTTGGGGATCCCTTCCTGTTCCAACATGACTGCGCACCAGTGCACAAAGCAAGGTCCATAAAGACCATGAGCGAGTTTGGTGTGGAGGAACTTGACTGGCTTGCACACACTCCTGACCTCAACCCCATAGAACACCTTTGGGATGAATTAGAGCGGAAACTGCGAGCCAGGCCTTCTCGTGCTACACCTCACAAATGCCTTCTCATGCCTGACCTCACAAATGCGCTTTTAAAGGAATGGTCAAAAATTCCCATACACACTCCTAAACCTTGTGGAAAGCCTTCCCAGAAGAGTTGAAGCTGTTTTATCTGCAAAGGGTTATAGCTGCAACTCCATATTATATTCATGTGCATTAAAAAAGCAGATGTCCCGAAACTTTTGGCAATATAGTGTAATTTGCCTAAAGATTACTTTGAGTAGCGCTAGACAATACAGTAGCATCAATTTATTTTAGCTCTTTTATTTTGATTGTTTTTCACTTGATTTAATGAACACGACACCAGTCTGTTGATTTTGTGTATATTTGAATCTTTGATAGTAACTCTCGCACGCTCGGGCTCATGATCCACCCCTGTTGCTTTTACTTAGCATGCGGTGGCGATATCAAACGTGGAGTGAGAGACTGTTTATTCCTAGGGAGATAGCAACGCACCAAGTCCATCATTAGGATGCAGGAAGATGTGCTTAGTACATGCTAATTAGGAAGTAAGGGAAGGGGAACGATGCGTGTATTTCCTGTAAGCGAATGGCGGATGGATAGGTGTGTAAATGAGCATTAAGTTAACCGCATTTAGAAAGCTGTTATCTCATAATTATGACACTTTTAAAACCGGATGATTTTTTTAAAATTTTTTAATGTGGGTAATTATGTACTTTTCTTCGAGAGGCAAATCACCAGGAATGAAAGCGGAGGGTTAAAACAAACCAAATTTCAACAAAGCAAACACAGTGGTCCAAACCAGAAGAGATAATCATGTTCTATATATAGAGCCTGAGTCGATATATAGCTTCTGAATTTCTTCAAGTGTGTGACCACTAATGGGGCAGCGGTTGTTTTCCTGACCAGACTGTAGTGTCAGGCATCATTTATTATTCATTATACATTACCAGAGAGGCTCCTTCTGCTTTTACTTCAATCTCGAAAGTTTATAAAACACGCTTATTATGACTGAATCCTTTCCTTTGAGTGTGGAAAGTGTAAAATATTTTTTACCGTTGTTCTGTGCGAGAAGAACATCAGCTAATCTGTTTCTAATATTCAAGCCTGGGTCATGCAGCTCCATTTTAGCTGATGGGGTGAGCTGGGGGTGTTTGTGATTTGCATATACACCGAATATGGATTTCATATGCATTCGGATCGGGTTTTATTTCTATAGGGTTTTGAACAACAGGCATGGTGACAAAGCAGCTTTACAGAAATCCACATGCAGATTTAAATCCTTAATGAGCGAGCCAGAAGAGACGGCGGCGAGGAAAATCTTCCTAAGACGACATGAAGAAGAAGCTGTGAGAAGAACCAGATTCATGTCCCTCTTCTAGGTGACTCTGGATAGTGGGATTATAAATCATTAGACTGTAGAAGAGTGTGAGTAGTGTATGTTATTTTGTCCTGATTTGAGTGTTTATGATTACAGCAGCTGCATTATCCAAGTGAGATAGATCATTGAATGGTGTTTATGCAAAAATGTTTCTTAAAAAAAACAAAAACAAAGTCTCTAAGATAAATCTTCGGTCCCTGAACGCCGCCTCCTTCTCAATCCAAAGCTTTAGTGGAGAACAGATGACACTGCCCTTGTCCTGAAGGCGTTTTTAATGAACTCCTCAGATGATCCACTCTCTCAGAGAGCCACTCGCCCGCCTACCAAGTGACTCTGCTCTGTTTGCACTCGGTTAAGCAGCACCTGCTCTTTGCTATCCTCTTTTTTTCCCCCCATCACACTTAGCTAAAGGTCTCCCACACCTGCCCTATCGACTTCCAGTCTGAAAAAGCTGACATAGCTCAAATGCACTGGGAATCTCGGCTCAACATGACTCCTAAGCCCAGAGAGTTACAATGTGGTTGTTGTCATCAATGTGATGAGGTTTTCTTTTTTGCGTACATATGCTAGTACAGAAGCTCCCAGTTGAATATATTCTGGCCTCTCACTGGAAAAAAAACCCAGAGCAAATGAATGCACTTTCAGGGAGTAATTTATTTTTTTATTGATTAGCTATTTGCGGAACATTTGCCCTGTGTGAAGTTATCTCAGGCAATTTATACATCAATAACAGTCACATTTCTGTGTAATGCAACACAGCCAGGAAGTGTATTTAGCAATTAAATAGTGTGGAACAGTAGCACGTTGAAATGTAGTCTGAAAAACACTCGCCATGTTTATTTGGCAAGGTCATCAAGAGCAGAAAGGCTTTTAAAATGACACGCATTTCACATACTTTTATTTCTTTTTTTCTTTTTTTTGGGATAATACCAACACAAATGGACGCACAATATGACAAGCATCTCAGGCTGAGTGATGCATGGAGCCTGTAAGTGCTTCCTGTCTGTAGGGTCTGTCCAAACTGTTAAACTAGATCAATATGGTCTTCCAGGAAGTCAAGCTTTGCTGGTTTCCAAACCTTAATGTTGACTTTCTTAACTTTTTAAGAATTCGCCGCTAGGGAAGAAAAAACCACAATGCTTAAGTAATGTTATTAGAACTAGCTAACCCTAGGTTCTGCTAGTGATCGCGTTCGCGTTCGCTTTTGGCCCACATAGGCGATTTCAGCGAGAATGGGGAGTCTAAATGGAGAGCTCTCAGCCTTTTCAGCACCACTTTATGAAAAGAGATGAAGATGGAAATTGTCTTCACCGCACCGCTTTTTGATGTGTGAAGAGATCTCAGCTTGCTCCGCCCCCTCCCTCTCTGAATCCATTGATATGTGAGAAGAGTTTTGAGCATGATGGTAATTTTCTCGTATACACACACACACACACACACACACACACACACACACTTAACTGAAAAGATTATTGTCAGAATGTGATTTTTTTTTCCATCTATTAAATCAAATATTAACCAGTCTGATTGAAGTTTTTATAAAAATAATAGTTCTCATGTTTGCCTTTCCGTAGCTTGTGGTGATTCTCATAAATATCTCATGACTGCCTGGTCTTTCTTGCTTTTTTTTTTCTGTGCATCCATATGACAATGTATTTTTTTTTTTTCCAGTATCAGTGTCCTCTTTATCTCCTTGAATTAGCTAAGCTCTGTGAAACACAGCGTTCCTGCAGTGGCACTGACAGGTGTTGTGTTAGAGAGCTGGCTAGCCTCGTGTTACACGATCCATCAACAAATGCACTTTTTGTGTAGGCATGCTTATGCTGTAGTTACATAGTCAGATAAAAATGTCCATGGAAACAACCACAGATGGACTTTTCCTAATTAACATGCAGTCAGTGTAGTTTCAGCAGTATAAAAGGATATTCTCTGAAATTATGTTCTACAGCAGGTTGTGGGATTGGTCAAAATTTCTACAGGAGGGTGTGGGATTGGTCAGACTTTCTACAGGAGGGTGTGGGATTGGTCAATTTCTACAGGAGGGCGTGGGATTGATGAGACTATCTATAGGAGGGTGTGTGATTGGTTAGAATTTCTACAGGAGGGTGTAGGATTAGTCAGAATTTCTACAGGAGGGTGTGGAATTGGTCAGAATTTCTACAGGAAGGTGTGGGATTGGTCAATTTCTACAGGAGGGCGTGGGATTGATGAGACTATTTATAGGAGGGTGTGTGATTAGTCAGAATTTCTACAGGAGGGTGTGGGATTGGTCAGAATTTCTACAGGAGAGTGTGGGATTGGTCAGAATTTCTACAGGAGGGTGTGGGATTGGTCAGAATTTCTACAGGAGGGTGTGGGATTGGTCAGAATTTCTACAGGAGGGTGTGGGATTGGTCAGAATCTCTACAGGAGGGTGTGGGATTTGTCAGAATTTTTACAGGAGGGTGTGGGATTGGTCAGAATTTCTACAGGAGGGTGTGGGATTTGTCAGAATTTTTACAGGAGGGTGTGGGATTGATGACACTATCTATAAGAGGGTGTGTGATTAGTCAGAATTTCTACAGGGGGGTGGGATTGATCAGATTTTCTACATGACTGGAAGGGATTGATCAGATTCTGCAAGAATGGTAGGGATTGATCAGACTATGCAGGACTGGAAGGGATTTCTATAGTAGTGTGCAGACTACAGAACAAAATAAACAGAGAAATCAAATGATGCTGAGCTTTATCGTGAATACAGCTTCAGAATTTTGACCAACATTTTGAGTATATAAAATCACTGGGTGTTCCTCTGGAGGCTGTTCTACCTTTGTTCAGTAATGTAAGACAGTCATTTTCCCTTTTTTCCAGTGTGAAAGGTTTGTTAGAGACAGTAGTGTTAAAAATCAGCCACTACATCCTCCACTACACAGTGTATACAGCATACACTATAATAATCCACTGTACACCTTCTTAGAGAATCTTTATTATTGTCAGATTGCTCAAGAGTTTACCTTCCATTACAGCTCATTACATAAATACACTAAACCACCAATCCCCTCAGGGATTACCTCAGGGATTTCTACACACACACACACACACACACACACACACACACACACACACACACACACACACCACTTTACACATTACAACTACACATTAGACATTATCAGTATAGCACAATTACCTGTAACTCTTGCTCTTCCCCATGATCCCCAGTGTTTTCTAACAGGGTTTTGAAATCACACACGTTATGAAATATATAAGCCTGAGGTTTAGCTAAACTGGTGGAATTAACTGTTGCGAGTGCCTAAAAGTTTTGCCATCCTAAAAATCCTATCATCAGGTCCTATAATTTTGTAAAATTTTATTCAAGAAAATTCCAAATGATAAATTCTCACTTAAATTGCCTTTAGACTTTTGTTCTCTTAAATCTCTGTAGCTTTATATGTGTATTAAGTAGACCTTGAGAATCAGTTGCCAGAGAGTGCATTAATTGCAGTCAGCCTTGATCATTAAGTAAAGTTGATTCCACATGTAAGCGCCTAAGAGGACATGATACAGTTAACAACATCACAGATCTTTAGTAGACGTGGCTAATAGAGGAGCTCACACATTTAATGTGAATGGTGTGAGTAAAAGTTTCTCAAATGATCATCTATGTTAAAGCCTAACTTGTCAGAAACGCGTGTCAGATTAGCGGTCAGAAAAATTGATTTGACGCATACAGGCACCGCGCTCTGACGTCCATTCTCCTTTTGTGCACTCCGTAACTCTCGGTGCTAAAAGCTCAGTGTTGTTGTGAATTTCTCTTCTTTTTTTTTTAGTCTTTGACAGGAACATTTTTCATTGATTAGACTGCTAATTACACAGCGACGGGCACACTGGTGAGACGCAGAGAAGCGGAGGGTGGAATTCATAATAACGCTCCCCTCCCTTCCTTTTTTTTTTTTTTTTGTGATAACGATGATGGAGAGAAAGATAGGGAGCGTGATGGAGCGAGAGAGGATAGAGAAAGAGAGAAGGAAAGGGGTAGAACGAGACTAAGGAGACGACTAAGGATGTGTTGGGAAAGGAAACTGTAATGATAAACAGCAATAGGCCTGACTGGGCATGCTAATGAGAGGTGTTTTTTTTCTTCATATTTAGATTTTGTTGTTGTCGTTCTCTCTATCTCTGTCTGTTTCTCTCTGTTTAGGTGTTATTGCCTGCACTTGTTGGTGTGTCTGCTACTTTATTTGCAAAATCTGTGTCACAGTTTTGTATTGTTTGGTTTGGTTCTGACAAGACGGAGAGCAGAGAGCCACATTCTAGCCTAGCGTCTTTCTTCACGAGTTCATCACCATGCATATGCAAATGTGTGTGTGTGTGGAGAGAGACAGAGAGAGAGTTTCAGAATAGATGCATGCTCTCACTGTTTGCTGCTGTGCTTCAGAGCTGTCTTGAGTTTAGTCACTGAACAAATCGACCAATCTTGTGATGTCTCAAAACGATCATTTGCTCCTACACATACCACAGTGCTGTAAAATTATTGATTCTCATTGGTCAGCATGTGGTGATTAATTTTCTATCACAGTTATCTATTACAATTAATACAGTATCATTACTGTACCAAGAACTAAGACAGGGTGACACAGTGGATGTTCTAGTTTTCCATGAGGAGACCTTTATTTAGAGGTTTTGGAAGGAGTCTCCGGTATCAAGTTTGAAAAAAGCTGTATATACACTATATTGCCAAAAGTTTTGGGACACCCCTCCAAGTCATTGAATTCAGGAGTTGGGCTCGGCCCCTTAGTTCCAGTGAAAGGAACTCTTAATGCTTCAGCATACCAAGATATTTTTGGACAATTTCATGCTCCCAACTTTATGGGAACAGTTTGGGGATGACCCCTTCTTGTTCCAACATGAGTACACAAAGCAAGGTCCATAAAGACATAGATGAGTGAGTTTGGTGTGGAGGAACTTCACAGAGTCCTGACCTCAACCTGATAGAACACCTTTGGGATGAATTAGAGCAGAGACTGTGAGTCAGACCTTCTCGTCCAACATCAGTGCCTGACCTCACAAATGCGCTTCTAGTGGAATGGTCAAAAATTCCCATAAACACACTCCTAAACCTTGTGGAAATCCTTCCCAGAAAAGGTGAAGCTGTTATAGCTGCAAAGGGCAGGCTAACTCCATATTACATTCATGTGCATGTAAAGGCAGACGTCTCAAAACTTTTGCCAATATAGTGTATTTTTTCCACCAAAGGAAAGTCTTCACAACAGAGGGCTTTGTGCTTTCTCTGTAACACGACATGCTCTTTTCTATCTTATTAACTTCAGAGAGAAAAATTTGAAGCTGTTTATAGAAACTCGGTTATTCTACAGATAAAGCTATAAACGGATCAGACAGACATTGTGTCATTTTGTAGTTAATGAATAAAAAATGTTAATCTTCAGCCAATTGCTGGTATAGGAAGGAAAAAATACCTCACTGTTATTGGAAAACAGTCAGCTTCTATGAAGTAATTCTGCTTCCCGACATCCCACATCTCACTGTCACAACAACCTGATTCTTTTTTTTTTTTTTTCTAAAAACACACACCACCACTACATTGTGTATTATTCCGTACTGTGTATGTTTCTGTATGAAGAGAAGGAATAACGGCCGTAACCATGACAACCGAATACTTGTTTTTACTTTGTATCCGATCGTCCCATCTATCTAAGAGGACGTCTCTTTCCTCAGCATCTGCCATTTCAACTCCTTTCTTCTTGAAATCATGATTTGTCGTTTCATAAAAGCGCTTGTTTCTGAAAAGTTTAACTTTACGCTTTTTTTTTTTTTAAAGGAAAAAAAACAGTGTAGGGTAGAACAATATTTTTAGTGTTTTTTCCTCCTTATTTTCTCACATTTGAAACTTGGGCAGTTGGTAAAATGTGCCTTTTTCTTCTCGACTTGTTTGCTTTTCCATGATTTTTCTGAGATAAGGGCTTGCACATGCTCAGAGGAGGACGTTGTTCTTGATTAGCATTGCTGTGATTGATGCTAGCTCACCTTCAGCTTAGCTTTCCATCTATAATAGCGAGTTCCAGTTGTGTAAATGTGTGTGTGTGTACATACGTACAGAGTGTGTATTGATCTATAGGCAGGAATAAACAGCAACAGCAGCAGCAACTCCCAAATTAGCCATGTAGGCCATGCTAGCAACTCTCCACAATGTTGTCTGGACTCGGATCATTTTGATGCTTATCTCAGGAAAAATGAGCGAACGGAAGGATAGGGGGGACAGAGAGAGAGAGAGAGAGAGAGAGGAAGGAAGGAAGAGTGAATACTGCAAGTAGGTTGCAGAGAGCAGTCTGTGATTTACTTATCTGCTTGACTGAGTCAAACTTCTCTGTTTATTCTGCAGGTTTTTACTTCTCTCTCCTTTCCTCATTTTTCTGTCTCTCTCACTCTGTCTGCGGCTGCCTATCTCTCTCTCTTTCTCTCTCTCTCTCCCTCTTTCGTGCACGACTGTAAAGGGCAGCAGTGTAGGATTGGAAATAAAGAATAGCTGATATATTTGGAATGTAAATATTCCACCTCCCTACAGATGCTGCTGGAGCTCAGCGCAGACAGACCAAGCCTGGGTTCATTTTCAGGTTAGAGAGAAAGAGAGAGACACAGAGAAGGGGGTTGGGGAGGCAGAAAAAGCAGAAGCAACATATCTGGTCAAACCTTTTTACCTTCACTGTCAAAATCAAAGAAATGCACATATATTTTCTTCTAAAACTTGTATTTGCGTTAGTTTTCCTCATTGATGCCGTTTGTGTGAATTATTGATGAAATCATGTTCAATTCTTTCTCACTGCTTTTAATATTAACAAAATAAAGCTCTATTTTTCTGTGTATCAGTAAGACAGTCGAGACGCATTTGTCACATCGAGTCTCATCCACGTCTCGGATCCTCTCAGCTTAAGTTAAGAATCTTCTCAGCTTTCTAAATCAGATCAAGCCCTGAATCCTCGCAGTCTCATGAATCATAATACTAGCATAAATCTTGGCATCTTAGAGAGTGATTTTTGTTTCTTATTATCAATAATCTGTGTTTCAGCCATTTCACCTGTTTGCTGTGTTCATCTCACAGTTATTGTTTTTAGCCTTTGCATGACTTATAGGGATTAACACTTTTGAGCATAATTATGGGCTGCAATGGTTTAATTTCAGCACCAGTTCAACTCCATACAGTCTCGATCCATGTCTACACTACATTGGTTTACATGTCGTGTTACTTAAAAAGACGTTAATAATAAGCATTTACTCTTGGCAGATCTAGGCCATAACACTTGGGAGCTTCCTGTGATATCGGTATCATATATAGACTGGAGAAGATAGAGAGGAATGACGGGAGTGGGTTATCCTGGACGGATTAAACCAGGTGAACGCAGATGAGAAAAGGAAGAAACAGGGTCTTCTGTGCTACTCAGGGTGTTATAGTTTGACATTTTAACATATCTATGTCTATTAAAACTGCTGGTCATCCCAGGTGATTCATCCGCAGCCCAGGATCTTGCGACACACTATATTGGCAAAAGTTTTGGGACTTCTGCCTTTACATGCACATGAATGTAATATGGAGTTGGCCCGCCCTTGGCAGCTATAACAGCTTCAACTCTTCTGGGAAGGCTTTCCACAAGGTTTAGGAGTGTGTTTATGGGAATTTTTTACCATTCCTCTAGAATCGCCTTTTTTGAGGTCAGGCACTGATGTTGGATGAGAAGGCCTGGCTCCTTTGAAGGTTGAGGTCAGGACTCTGTGCAGGCCAGTCAAGTTCCTCCACACCAAACTCACTCATCCATGTCTTCATGGACCTTGCTTTGTGCACTGGTGTGCAGTCATGTTGGAACAAATGCGGGAGATTTTACAGAGAAGATCAAGTCCCAAACTGTTCCCACAAAGTTGGGAACATGAAAGTGTCCAAAATGTCTTGGTATGCTGAAGCATTAAGAGTTCCTTTCACTGGAACTAAGGGGCTGAAAAACCCCTGAAACAACCCCTGAAAAACAACACCTGAATTCAATGACTTGGAGGGGTGTCCCAAAACTTTTCGCAATATAGTGTATCTCTGAACAATTCCATGAGCTCCCCTTCGGCCACTGCTCGCAACCTTGGGGTAACCATGAACAATCAACTGTCCTTTTCCTCCCATGTTACTAATGTCACAGGCTCATGTCGGTTTCTTCTGTACAAGATCAGAAGGATTTGGCCATTTCTATCCACACAGGCTTTAAGTTTAAGTTGTTTAAGTTGCCTTTATTTGTCGCATATACATTACTGCACAGTGAAATTCTTTTCTTCGCATATCCCATCCTTCAGGGTTGGGGTCAGAGCGCAGGGTCAGCCATGATACAGTGCCCCTGGAGCAGGGTGGGTTGGGGGCCTTGCTCAAGGGCCCAACGGTGGCAGTTTGGCGATGCTGGGGCTTGAATCCCTGAGCCTTCCGGTCAATGACCCAGAGCCTTAACCACTTGAGCTACCACCTCAGGTGCTTGTTCAGTCTCTTGTCATTTTGAGACTGGTCTACTGCAGCAATCTACTGGCAGGTCTACCTCTGAAAGCAATTCGTCCATGGCAAATGATCAGCTGCACGACTTGTTTTCAACCTGCCTAAGTTCTCCCACACCACCTTACTGCTGCAATAAGATCAAGTCCCAATCATTGTTCTTTCTTACGAAGATATTTTTGAGAATGGCTTCTCTGTAAAATCTCCCGCATTTATCAGCTTGTGATCAGTATTTTTTTTCCCCATTGTCTGTACCGCTTATCCGATCTATCATCGGGTTACGGGGAGCCTGTGCCTATCTCAGGCATCATCGGGCATCAAGGCAGTATACACCCTGGACGGAGTGCCAACCCATTGCAGGGCACACACACACACTCTCATACAATACGGGCAATTTAGAGACTTCAGTCAGCCTAGAAGCAGGTCTTTGGACTGTGGGAGGAAACCCACCAAGCATGGGGAGAACATGCAAACTCCACACACACAGCGAGACTTGAACCCAGGAGGCTGGAGGTGTGAGACAAACGTGCCGCCAGTGATCAGTATTTATCATGCTGTTATAAAATGGACGTTTGTTTTCTTTAGTTTTGGTCAGAAATGCCGTATTCTTTCATGGGTTTGACGGCTGTCGGGTTTGATC
Source organism: Hemibagrus guttatus (assembly GCA_033459395.1). Classification (NCBI taxonomy): domain Eukaryota; kingdom Metazoa; phylum Chordata; class Actinopteri; order Siluriformes; family Bagridae; genus Hemibagrus; species Hemibagrus guttatus. Next base: position 15,646,010 of record JAUCMX010000023.1, on the reverse strand, counting down.
AAGATACCAAAATGGCAGAAATGCCAGCAGAGGCAGCAAATGTTTTTGTAGATGGTAAAAAGGCCATTTTAATGTCCTTAGATATTACTAATGTAGCATTAAGGCACAACCACATTCATATTAAATCTCTGCTTTGTTTTCCTTCCTTTTTTTGTACCTGGAAAAACTAAAATATGAAAGAAGGTCATGACGGAACTAATAATAACAGCAGATCCCGCTTAAAATGTACTGCCGCTGTTTGTTATTATTGATATGCTTATTAGGAGCTGTCACTGTTATCATCTAATTGCTCTTGCAGTGAGGTTACAAAGCACAGCCCAATAAAACCTCTCAATCTGAATGAGAGCCGAGAGGAGACGGGGAGCAGTAAAAGGGAAACGGAAACACTCGAGGAGCTCTGCTTCATGCATCGTGCCCCGCTGTGCTTGTTCTCTCTCTCTCTCTCTCTCTCTCTCGCTTTCTCTGTGTGTGTGTGTGCGTGTGTGTGTGTGTGTTTGTGTGGTTTCAGCAGTAATTGTATCAGCTGAATCTTTAAGAGATGAAGTAATGGTTTCCATCAATGATAAATTACCACATTTTAGTTTTGGAGTGTTAGAAATACGTGATATACACTCGTCGACCACTTTATTAGGAACATGAGTGAAATACATAAAATCCTGCATCAAGAGCTTAACATTATCTAGCTGTTCTTATCCGAAAGGATTGGAATTCTGTGTGTTTTTATTTTATTTATTCTTTTGGCATCTGCTTGAAGGCTTTTGTGAGATGCTTTTCACCTCGACGCAGTTGTAAAGAGGAGTTACTTGAGATACAGTAGACTTCCTGTTGGCTTGGACTTTTTTCCTCTCTCATAAAACAAAATGTTTTAGAACATTTTGCAGCGTTCAGTGTAAACCCTAGAGTGTTCAATCTCTGTGTGGAAATCATAAAAAAGCAATCGTGCCACAGTAGTCAATGTGACTGAGATCACTTTTTTCCCTCGCTATGATGTGAACATTAACTCAAGATTGTATGCGCTGTGCTGCTACCACATGATAGGCTGATTGGATAATTGCATGACTGAGCAGGAATTTTTATTGAAGTGTTCCTATTGATTATACGTAATGTGTCGCTCACGGTGTAAGTGCTGGGAACTTAGATTTGAGGTTAAATGACTCCACTGCACTGGTTATGATGTTGCAGGTTTCTGTCCTTATTTAGTAGGATCACTCCACATGAGGTAAATCAACCCAACCTTCAGTTTCAGTAGCACCTATTGTACTCACGTTTCATGCAGAAACAATAAGCAATGTCAGTCACGTGTAGTTAAGCACCTGTAATGGAAATACGATGCTAATCTGCTGCTAATATCTTTGGTCCTGCTGTTCTTCATTAACTGAAGTTATTATGGGCAGTTAAAGAAAGTTTTTTTTTCTTTTTTCTTTAATGAAACATTAACCCCCTAGTTAGTTATTAAGTGCGTGGGACTTAGGGTTGTCAAGGTGTTATTATCCTTTCCTTACAGCCACAAAGCTGTCACACTTCGTAAAGTTTTCACAGCCGTCACGCTTAAACCTCACAATGAATCTTATGCATGTTAATACCTTAATACATTCCTCTTAATGTTAGTGCTTCGTCCTGCAAAGCTAATAGTCAGGTCAGGCTTGTATGAGCAATGCCGCCTGAAGTATTGCTGCTTTCTCACCGTGGCTATTTGGAGGGTCTTTTATTTTTAATACAGGGTTAAAACCAGGGCCGGAGGAGAGACGAGGCCGTCCGTGGCTTCCTTTACCTGTCTAGGTTGACCTTAAATAATAATAGATGGGAAACCAAGACATGGCCAGCAGGTAAGCTGGTACATTTTTTCCTTTTTTTCCCCCCTTTCCTTCTCTCCTTAGAGCAATCAGCGGGCAATTAGAAGCTCTTTCTTGCCCCGTCCTGACTTTTGATGGCGCGCGGGGGTCGGCAGATCTCCCTCCGGGAACGGCGCTTTTGATTAGCTCTGCCTTCAGGTGTAAATAGAGTTATCTCTGCATGTTTTATGGCTTATTAAGAGGTGAGTCAAAACCCAGATTTGAGAAGGAAAGACAGTTCCCTATGGGGGAAAAAAAGGAGTGAAGGGAAAGGTGTTAAATGTGCTTAGTTGGGGCAAAGCATGTCCTTAAGTACTGTTAGCTGAAGAGTGCTTTAATGAGGAAAAGTGGTACTTGGGATGAAACAGTGGGCTGGGAATTAAGCAAGGTTAAAAATAGGAAGGAGGGATGGCGCTAAAGTGAAAGGAGAGAAGGTGAACATTCGTAGTTTGTAATCAGAGGATTGCGAGTTTGATCGTTCAGCCTGACGCTGTTATAAAACCGAACAAGAGCAGAGAGTCTGTAAACATGGCAAAAAAAAAAATGCTACCCTATTCTTCTCTCTGCACAAGGAACGCAGCTGCGTGTATGCGTTTCGTGTGCTTTTTGTGCTATTGTATACCGTTAGAAAGCCAGCAAATGGATTAGCCTGATACTCGCACTCTGAAGTTGATTAAAGCTTATTTAAAGCTCATGCGCGACAAGCTATTATTCGCCTTGTGGGAGGCTGTTTTCATGGTGTTTTTGACACTAGGAAGTTTTTGTTTACTGCCTTTTCTACACAAGAGATGGTTTGAAGGACTCTGTAACAGCTGTTTTTCTTTCAGGTTTTAGCAATAACAATACAAAACACAGATGGCTATGGGGATAGAGACAGTTTGAAGTTGAAAAATCGGCACTCTCCATGCCAGAAGGTGGCAGTAAACCAAGTATCTCACAGAACAAAGGCGCTTACTACAGTAGAAAGTAGTAAAATAGCATGATGTGATTATAGAGGTGTGTACTGTGAAAGAAAAATGCAATGAATTGCACATCAATTTTTTACAGTGCCGCTAGAACGTTTGTGTACCCTTTACAGTTGCTGCATCAATATGCAGATAAATTAAACCCAATTGAACAAATGATGCACAAATATTGTAGTTTTTATTGTAGTTTTAAAGCCAGCAGCCAAAAGCCAGATTGCTGTATCAGATCCCTAAACAGTTTTATGAAATAGTGGACAAATATGGCTGACGTAGATGAGGAAGCGAGTGTGGTGCTGGAAAGCTGGTGATAACTTGATGCATGTGGCTTAGTGAACGCTAATACACTAACACACTGTTCCTTAAGGCTCTACTAGTGTGTGTGTGTGTGTGTGCTGCAAAGAGATCATCCCTGCTACTTCAGGAACTTGGACGAGGTCATGCCTCATACGCCTTACTGCCCTACTTTCTCATATTTAACGCTGGAGAAGGCCAGGGAGGATTCTGTGGCAGCCCCAGAGACGGAGTTCTGTAGATGCTAGGGAAACAAAAGGAGAGGAAGTGAGTCACACATATGCTTACTTGTGTTTGACAGCAGCCCCATGAAGAAAATCAGCTCTTTTGCCCTCTAGGAGAGTTAATGAATCGGAAAAAGAGAAGAAGAGTTCGCCATGCTTCCCTGGACACACACACACACACACACACACACACACACACACACACACACACACACACACACACACACGAGAGACAAAATCCCAGAACACACTTTTGTTTTTCTACAAAATGAGCCTGACGTGTCTTTATGTGGACCCTGGTGTTTGCATGATCCAGATATGGGTTTTGTAGAGAGTAGAAAGAAAAAGTTAGGGGTGTGTGTGTGTGTGTGTGTGTGTGTGTGTGTGTGTGGGAGGGAGAAACCCATGTGAGGATACCGAGCCTGAACTTATGGAGGCGTAAGAGGGTTTCGTATTGATGCTCATCAGTTACTTTCTCAGCCGAATCGATGGCTTATGCTCTGGGCTTTACTTTCACTGCCATTACTTCAGTCTACATTTACTAATTTGGCAGAGGCTTTTATCCAAAGTGACTTACAAGCGAGCCAGAATCTAGTCCAAGTGCACAGCTGAGCAGTTGAGGGTTAAGGGCCATGCCGAGGGATCCAACTGTGCTTCTTTCATAGCAGGAATTGAACTTCATATCTTCTGGTGTAAAGACGTTTAACATTAACTACCTCTATTCGTTCTAGTGTTAAAGAACCCAACTGTGGTGCCAGATACAATCTTACTGCTGCTGATTAGAGACTAATGCTTTGTTCTGTCATTTTTATATTATATGATTATGGTGTTTTTTTGGTTTAGTAAAAAAATTCCCCACACTTACAGACACAGTATTATTGTACCAATGATTTAATGCAGGGGGGGCACGGTGGCTTGGCGGTTTGGTGGTTAGCACGTTTGCCTCACACCTCCAGGGTTATGGGTTTGATTCCCGCCTCCGCCATGTATGTGTGGAGTTTGCATGTTCTCCCCGTGCCTCGGGGGTTTACTCCGGGTGCTCCGGTTTCCTCCCCTGGTCCAAAGACATGCATTGTAGGTTGATTGGCATCTCTAAATTGTCCGTAGTGTGTGATTGTGTGAGTGAATGAGTGAGTGTGTGTGCCCTGCGATGGGTTGGCACTCCGTCCAGGGTGTATCCTGCCTTGATGCCCGATGACGCCTGAGGCTCCCCGTGACCCGAGAATAGATCGGATAAGCGGTAGACAATGAATGAATGAATGATTTAATGCATGATTCTTCCTTCAGAATAAATGAGTGAATCATCAATCAAATGGTCTGTGAGATGTATACACTAGACCTGGTACTGAAAAATATTTTGGACATTAATTCACCATTGCACTTTCTACACAGTGTAAGGAGAATTAAAGGCAGCAAAAATGGAGCTACTGATCTCCAGTCTCTGACACCCAGCGGCGTGTCCCCCGCCTCACCCGAGCAGCTCTCTGCGGCCTTATTAATTACAGCTGAAATATTGAAGAGACTCCATCCAGGCATGAAATATTAATTCATTTGCTCCGAGATCATCCCGGCTAAATATTTCCGCGCGTCCCTGCCGTCCATCACGGGCGAGGGACGGGCATGGAACAGAGTCATGACAGCACGGTAAACAGAGCCAGCGTCCTGACGGATACGAGTCCTTATCGCGCATTCGTCTTTCAACTTGCCGGCTCTTCTTTTCTGTCCCTCATTTCTCTCTCTCTCTCTCTCTCTCTCTCTCTTTTCTCTCTGTCTCTCTCTGAGCCATCCTATACATCAATGTGGATTAATTGGATGCGCAGCCTATGAATCAGTTCAATGTTTGCATTAGAAGTGAAAGCAGATCACCCCAAACAGGCACTCTGTCTTTTCTTGACCCCTCCTTCCCTCCCTCAACCCAGCATCTCGCACAGGGACAGAGCTGCATTATCCGGACCGAGATTACACCCTGATCCTGGAACAAAAGCGCCGGTTCGCCTTTTCCCCGAATAGGACAGGGTCCTATTTCTGGAGGCGATGGAGAAAACATGGGTGCACAAATTGCTCTGATGCTATTCGAGGCCACAAATTTCTCCGCTGCTATTATTATGACAATGCAGCAGGTCCCAGCGGCGGTGGGTAGCGTGTTGGAAAGTGGAAAGCCACAAGCTTTCTGCAATGACTGATAATTTGGCCTCTCGGCCGCCTCACCAGATCCGCTAAAACTATCTATTTTTAAAGCTGCACTCATTGTGCATGGTGTAGAAGGCCTCTCACCTCCACTGTGTGTGTGCGCGCATGTGTGTGGCTCGTTATAGTAGTGTCACTGAAGAGCAAAGCTGCACTGATGTTAAGTGGACCAACATGACAGAATCATACTAAGTGTCCTGTATGTGTGCTTTCTCCACTCCTAGTCGACTAACACAGAGAGATAACGGTGGAGAGAATGGGACAAACAAAAAAACACACATACACACAGAGAGAAGTGACAAATTAAAGGGAATAAAACATAAAGCGCGTTAGCAAAATTAGCCAACAAAATGCTTTACTTATTGTACAAGAGTGTAAATTCAGTGTGTGTTTTATTTATTACTGACTAAACAACTAAGCTATGGAAATATAAGACAGGAAGCACAAACCAGTGAAACAAAGTCGTCAGGAAACAAGGCATGATATCCTTCGGTGAGACTTCATCAGGACAAAGAATCAGCAGTGTGTTGTGATATATATATATATCGGATCACACGGGCCAGCCTTCACTCCCCACGTACATCAATGAGCCTTGGCCGTCCATGACCCTGTCACAGTGTCGGTTCACCACTGTTCCTTCCTTGGACCACTTTTGATAGACACTGACCACTGCAGACCGGGAACACCCCACAAGAGCTGCAGTTTTGGAGATGCTCTGATCCAGTGGTCTTTGCCATCACAATTTGGCCCTTGTCAAACTCGCTCATATCCTTACACTTGGCCATTTTTCCTGCTTCTAACACATCAACTTTGAGGACAAAATGTTCACTTGCTGCCTAATATATCCCACCCACTAACAGGTGCCATGATGAGGAGATAATCAGTGTTATTCACTTCACCTCTCACTGCTCATAATGTTATACCTGATCGGTGTGTGTATATAGATACTCGGTATAGAACACACTCAGATAGCAGACTGAGCAATGACCAGTCTAAAAGAGGAACAAAAGCACCAATGGCGATGGAAACAGAAGATCATGACATGAACCCAAAACAAGGACTCGCAAGCACGGCTCATGCTGAGAGGGGAATTTGTGACAGTTTCAGTCTCTGAAACTGTTCTGGAGGGATAAACACTGTTCTTCTAAAAGACATTCCCTCAGTCTGTGTTTTGATGATGGTGGTGGAGAACACAGAATAACGTGCCTCCAGAGCATAACAGCTACCAGATTTTTGACTTGTTTTATCATATATATATATATCTCTGAGATCTGAGACACATGGAAAACAACAATGGTTCCTGCAGCGAGAGTTTTAAAGTTTCCTCCATCCTTTGTGTGTGAGGGAAGGAAAAATGTTGAGCGTGAAAAAGAGAGTTAGTAGTAAAGAGAGTTAGTAGTAAAATTCTTTGTTTAGTTTGCATTATTCACAAAGCGCAAAGAGAGAAAAAAAAGTGTCATGGCGGATTGTGTCCACCCCCCCCAACTATTGCACTATTGTAATAGAATGGAAATAGAATGTAAAATGGAAAGTGCTCTGTAGTGAGAATGAGCAACATTGTGCAGCATCCCGGTGGGGTGTGTGTGTGTGTGTGTGTGTATGTGTGAGACAGAGAGAAAGAGAGAGAAGGAAGAAAAGAAGCTCCGTCCGCCTGGATGTGTGTACTTTATTGATAGTGTGTCAGGTAGCACGGCTGTGACACACTGAAACACACATACAGAAGGTTTGTAAAGAGCGGAGAGGCGAGGGGAAAGTTACCGGCGGCTTCCTGAATGTCCTACGCTGCCCGAGTTCTTGCTTTTAAAAGGCCACCACACACACTTCCCCTCCTTTTTATAAGGTAAGTTCATGAGTTGGCTGTCGTTTCATTATTAAAGCAGTGAATGAATCTCAATGGGCCATTTTGCAGTGAGGGGGAAAAAGTGTAATTTCCTGAACTAGTGTATTTATGAGAGGTTGATTGTCCTACATTCGTGTTTTAATGCAGGTTCTCTGAAGAACACCTCATATTTGGCCTGGCATATTCACCCGTAATAAAAAAGATACATGGACCTTAATAGCCAAACCCGAGTCTCTGACCTCTCTCTCTCTCTCTCTCTCTCTCTCTCTCTCTCTCTCTGTGTGTGTGTGGAGATAGTAGTGGCTCCGTGCCGCCCTCTTTCTGTCCCAAATTTATCACCCTGGCCTGGGTCCCCAATGACACCTATGATGAGGCCCACATTGCCCCATCAGTCTTATAGCCCTGCTCTGGACACACACACACACACACACACACATACACACACACACACAGGAAGGTTTCCTGTATTCCTGTACCTTTCCTCTTCTAGTAGAAGAAACAAAGCGTTCTCATGGAAAATTAAGAATATATTAGAAAAGCTTGTGTACTTTTTATTTTTGTTTGTTTGTCTCTGCTGTCGATAACACGTACTGTATGCGACAGGAATTTCCCACATTTCCCTGAAAATGACAAAAAAGCCTGTTTTCTCCAAACTCATTTCTAAATGTCTGAAGGCAGTTCTGTGAATAACCATTTATGAAAACATAATTTTATTAAAAAAAAACCCAAAGCAATCAAATTTATGCATTAAGCAAGAATATTCTCATACATGTCTTAGTCACGTTTTACAATGAAGATGAATGAACTAAATCTTATACGGTGTTTTTCTTTTTTTCAAAGAACGGCTGTGTACTAATGAGCAGTGTGAATAATCGAAATGAAAATCGAACATAGATTAAAAAATAGAAGGCGGTAAATAAACCGAGGCTTTTATTTTGGTCAGATGGAACGTGGATACCATGACATCTTCAAGAAAGTTGAAGAAATCATCATTTCATTGTAAGAAAATTCTTTTTAAATGTACGTTTCGATGAAATCCAGCAGGCTGATCAACAGGTTTTCAGTTGTCTTATACGTTGAGGGAGACGCGCCTGTAGTAATCGCTCGTAAAATCCAGATACGCTGGGTGGAGATTAGGCACTAGAGTATACTATCATTATCATGTAGCACTCGAGTGTACTCTGGAGTATTAATCATCTTCTTACTCCCACACTGTTAACTTCTCTCATCTGTAGCTGCGGAATCGTTTTCAGTACCAACACAACCGTAGTTCTGACCTTAAATTAAGTGATAGTGATAGTTTTTGAAGCGAATACATTACTGTTTGAATTGTAGATGATAAAACATAAAGCTAGATTATTACAATGAAACCAGGAAAAGGAAGTGTAACAAAGGACGGTGTATCGTTTATGGAAGGAGTCTTCAGTGTTAGTGTTAGGGTAGTATTTACATACTGTACTGCGTTCTGTGCATACGGCAGACATGTAGCTCTACTAGCATAGATTAATCCAAGAATTTTATATTTTGTAACAGCAATTTATATAGAAAGACTGATTCTGCTATAAAGGGGGGCACGGTGGCTTGGTGGTTAGCACGTTTGCCTCACACCTCCAGGGTCGGGGGTTTGATTCCCGCCTCCGCCATGTGTGTGTGGAGTTTGCATGTTCTCCCCGTGCCTCGGGGGTTTCCTACGGGTACTCCGGTTTCCTCCCCCGGTCCAAAGACATGCATGGTAGGTTGATTGGCATCTCTAAATTGTCCATAGTGTGTGAATGAGAGTGTGTGTGTGCCCTGCGATGGGTTGGCACTCCGTCCAGGGTGTATCCTACCTGAGGATACACCTGAGATAGGCACAGGCTCCCCGTGACCCGAGAATAGTTCGGATAAGCGGTACAGACAATGAATGAATGAATGAATGAATGATTCTGCTATATTAGCTTGTCAAAGCGTAAAGGTTTAAACACTTCAGTCTCCCAGAGAGGGCAGTGTGTAGAGTCTGCTGTTTAAGGTGCATCTGACACTTTCTGACACACACACACACAACTTAATTTCGGTCGTCGTCTAATGATGGGATCTGTGCTTTATGGCATGCTGGGGCCATGATCCGTCTCTGTCAGCGCATTGTGAGCGATGTGGCCCACCGCACTTTCGGTAAGCGTTCTCAGTGTGCGGCCCAGGTTCACCACTCCAGCCCCTTTTAATTCCATTGTGATGGATTAGGCTGGCGGGAACCAATTTTGGTGCTCGGATTGAGCTTTAAATCATCGGATCACTCTTGTGGGCGCACGACATTTATTACACCGATTGCTACAAAAAAAAGTAAATATATTACGAATGTAAATAAATTAGGGGCTCATGATCACAAGTCTAAATGTTGTACGGACAGGGTTGTTCTTCGAAAAGGGTGATGGATGAGCCTCCCTGCGGCCTTCCAGACAACTCCCAGGTCAATTTCCTGTTCCCTGTTCCATGGAGACGCAGCTGAGCTCTGTAATCTACCCACATGGCATATGGAAATGCTTACAAAAATTACAGAGTATTCCAGCACTTTGTTGTGATTAGCCTGAATTAACCTTCAGCAACATGCTCATGGATGAAGACAAACAGGAAGTAGAAACTATAGAAGTCACAGGTGGCATGTGCAGACCCACTGGAGTACCGTGTGTGTGTGTGTGGTTAGCATGAAGACAGAGGCTAAAATGGAACAGGACAGGTATAGGCTTGAAGCTCAGCTAAAACAGAGGTGTGGGAGCGAGAGACACTGACAGAGACAGACAGGCGGACAACGAGAGGGACTAGGCGACATAAGGCAGTGTAGAGAGAGGGATACAGTGCATGAAGCAGGTGGAGAGAGAGAGAGAGAGTAAGGGATGAAAAGCTGTCAGGGTTTTGTCAGTAGAAAGCAGAGGCGTTGTCTCTGTGGAGCGGGACATCACTGTCAGAGCGAGCGGCCTGGTGACCTCATCACTGCACACACTGACACCGAGGAGCCGAGATCTAGCAGCCCTGCAGATCTGCTCAGACCAGTGCTGAAACACACACACACACACACACACACACACACTTACTGTACTTATAAGGACCTTCTACTGACTTAATCAATCTTATGCCTTCACAAAATCTAACACTAATATATATATATATATATATATATATATATATATATATATATATATATATATATAAAACCTTATGGGAACCAGTAAAATGACCCCACATAGTCAAAACTGTCAGATATTCTAATCTTTGTGGGGACATCCCTACCAAGATGTCAAAAATACACAACTGTGTACTTGGATGCAGCACTGAAATGTCAGTCTGAATGCTGAAAAATGGGCAAGAATAAGGATCTGATTGACTCTGACCAGGGCCTGTTTGTGATGGCTAGACAACTGGGAGCATAAGCAGGTTTTGAGACGTGTTCCCAGTATGCAGTAGTTAGTATCTACCAAAACTGGTTCAAGGAAGGACAACCAGTGAACCAGTGACAGACTCATGGGCTCTAAGGCTTACTGATGGTTGTGGAGAGCGACATAATGTACCACAGCTTGCTTTGTATGAGGACGTGTAGCCACAGACCAGTCAGAGTTACCATGCTGACCCCTGAAAGCACCTACATGGGTACATGAGCCTGGTCTGATGAATCATGTTTTCTTTTATATCATATGGAAGAAGGCAAGCCAGTGAAGGCAGTGTGATGCTCTGGGTAATGTTCTGCTGGGAAACTTTTTCTCCTGGCATTCATGTGGATATAACTTTGACTCGTAGCACCTACATAAACATTGTTGCAGACCATGTACACCTCTTAATAGCGTATTTAGTATTATAATACAGTATGGTTTGAGGAAAAGTTCAAGGTGCCTCTAAATTCCCAGATCTCAACCTGATCGAGCATCTGTGGGATGCCCTGGACAAACAAATCCAATCAATGGGGGCTTATGTGTCCTGAGGACTCAGTGATTAGTGAGTGTTTCAGCTCAGCATGTTACAAGTCTCTATCTGCTCTCCTGATCTGAGGTCAGCACCAGGTTTAACCTCATGCTGGAATGGGGCATAGTCCTCCTGATCCCAGATCAGCACTTCTCAGGTATGAGATGGCAGGAACATATGATGCTGTAGTGGCTGATGAATGGTGTGTGTCTGGGGCATAAGCAGTGTACGTGCTTGTGTGTGTGCGATGCAGCATGCCATGATGGAGTGCAGCAGTGCCCTCCTGTCCTTGCACGCTCTCCCCGGCATAATTAAAGCTCTTAAAGAAGAGGAATCGTTCGTCTTTAATTAATCAATGCTTCGCCGATGGGGCCTGCTCCGGGGAGCAGAGAACACAGATCACATCCCGATTCCTTACTGTGTGTGGCGAACATGCTAGCCACGTAATCGCACACACTTAATCATAACATAGGCTGTAACTGACACACAGGTAGATCTGGGATGGCTTTAGCAGATGTTTGGCTCTGTGAGCATGCAGGGCGATTCGGGATTTTCGTTCATGCTCAAGCTAGTCCTGAACATTTGGATCAAATTATTTTAAATCCCACAGGGTTAATCCGTGACAGAATTAGGATTTTCTGCTGTGTTCTCTGCACTCTGGAGGGTTTGGGGCTTAAATTAATTCAACCCCGTTCAAGGATCTCTGCGAAGAAGCAAAGTGTAGACAAATAAAGACAAATTATAAGGAGATGGTGCAAGCCCATGCATTTTCCCCCTGTCTAAAAGCTTATTGTTAAGCGTAATTTCATTTTAAATGTTGATTCCTGCCCCCACTCCAGGTATTATAAATAGAAGTGTGATATTTATTCTAGTGGGCAGATAGTAGCATATTTGACATAATGAAGTCTGAAAGCTAATGCAATAAGTTGCTAAATTCATACGCTGCTACTTATGATGGCTTACAATCACATGTAATTTGCACAGGCAGTTTGCTCAGTGTTGCACAATTATCCTTTGTAGTTTATCTTCAAGGTTCTCCCGCTGTTCTGTGTACTTAGACTGTATTTATACGCCGTGTATTTAGCATATTGCACTTGCACTTTTAACAAAATATTTTTTTAGGCTTGCCACTTTGTTTGCTTTTTGTGCCGATCGCTGTAATTTCTTTTCAGAAGTAGCCATGAATAGTGAGGCTAATGCTCTGAAAAGTTGCTGCTATTTGGTGTTAAATAAAAGATTTTTAACTAGCAAAGGACGTATCTAAAGGAGGCACGGACAGCACACTAATAGGCAATTAATACCACAGTTGACCCCAAGTAATGCTTTGACCTACAAAGACAGACTACAGCATGGCAAATGAAATAAAATTCTTTTCAACTGGCGTGATGCATTCTGTAGCAAAACTATTCATAGCCTAAGTAGAAGAATAACATTTCCTTGATTTCAGATCTTAGCTGGCTAAGAAAAATAGTGTGCGATCTGTTAGAATATAATCAATATGGTCAGGTAGGGATGATCATATCACTATATCATGCATGTCTGCTTAGCCTTTTATCCCACTTCTGTATGTATTAGCCTCAAAGACCCTTTTATTTTCCTTTGTAAAGTTCGGATTTTGAGCTAATATTAACTCACACAGCTTGAGTACAGTTTTTCATTATTTATATATTTTCCTCTTTTTTGTTGTCGTTCGATTGCCATACCCTCGCGGTGGTACCTCAAGCATCTACGCTGTGTACAGAGCTCTTTATTGACTTGTACGCAGCACTGTGCTCCTCCAGGCACAATATTTCATCCCACTGAAGTGTACACGCTGAAGTCAGCTTGACTCGACTGTTATTGCATACTGAAACACACCATTTCAAAGCAGGCCACACAACATGAGTCCACTCTCGGTAAGAAGTCACCAGACACCGGATGCATAGACGCGTAGTTCATCCCTGTTGAGTGTGGAGGTGTCTACCCTCACCACCGTGGTTCTGTTGAGTGAAACTTGATGATATCCTGTAGGAAGCACATCAGGGGTAAAATATCTCTCTACAGGATACATGGCCTTTTGGTCCACATGCAGAAATGCATCAGTTTCTAGTTCTATAAAGCAGATTTTATACTTGAAACACTGTTAGATATGTAATAGCTGTTGATAAATGTAATGTGTAAGGCAGGCTGTTTTAAAAAAGAAGCAATGCGATGTAGATAATTGCTTCTCAGGGTAGTTTTTGAAGCGTAGTAAGGGTGTGTTTCTCTTCCCCGTAAAATTGTCAGCTTTTACTAAATTAATTTCATTACTCGTGTGCTACTGTTTGGTTAACATTTGATGCAACACAAACCGTTTCCCTGCGAACAGACAGTGCCGTAGCTTGTTTTTTAAACCGCGCCTGTTTGAAGCACCATCACCTTGAGAGCCAAGCGAAGTAGCAGTGTTTATGTGCATGTGATTATTTCCTGTGTAGAGCACAAGAGGTACTTGATTGCAGAGAAACACATACTCTCTCTCTCACTCTCTCTCTCTCTCTCTCTCTCTCTCACGCTGTCTCCCTGTAGCCCGTAATCCAATGTGCATTCATTAAAACCAACAAATAATGCTGATTTGGTGTGTAGGTGTGTCAGCATGCGAGCGTAATGATTTTAAACTCCAATTCTCCCTCCACTGCTGACTCCGTAATATGTTTTTGCGAAGAGTTGACAGAGCGCGCCACTCTGGATGGTGATGACATCATGGCCAACGTTCCTCAAAGAAGAAAGCGAAGGGGATCTCAACTCAAAATGGCTGCCCTAATTAAAACCCTGGCGAGAAAGCAAATTAGGCGAGGAGAGAAACTCATCAAGGCGCGCAATATCGGTTTCCAAAAACACACACTCTGGCACTGGCACGGCCCGGATTACCGCGCCCACAGAATACACACTCCGCAGGCTTATTGGCTTAGACGGTGTTTAATATGCTTCCCACAGCCGACACACAGCACACTGCAGTTTACAGGAGAGGGAAAAAGAGAGGGAACCATCACGATATGACGGTGAAAACTGCAACGAATCCATTTGTTTCAGAAGCAAGGCTACAGTGCGCCGGACAGAGAGTGAGTCACGGGTGAATACGGCAGCGCAGATAGAAATGGAAGAAATGGTGAGAAAGAATGAAAGAGGAAAATCGACAAGTATTAAAGAAAAAGGCTGGAAAAAGGGGAAAGAGAGGAAACAATTTTCTGTATTTCGACAGCGTTTGTTTCCTCATTGCAGGCATGCTAGTTTTTTCTTAGTTTTTTTTTTTTGACGTTCGTCCTACCTAACTGTAAATATATGACGTAAATAGTGTCCTACTGTACGCTTAGCTTGCTTTACTTCTCACTGGAATAAGAATGAACTTTTTTTCCCCTTGGTTTAGCCCCTCCCACTTTGCTCTACCAATGGTTTCCACTGCTGTTGAAAAAAAAAGGACGTCTTCTTCCGCTTCGTTGCATCACATCGCCGCCACCGTAAGCTTAGAAGCTTAGACAGAAAATCTGAGCTAACAGATGAGCTTTTCTGAACACTCCAACATCAACACAGTGAAAACAGCAACAGCTGGAACCTCTGGGTCCGACATGTTTGTTCTCCAAGTCACTGGAAAGCATGTGTTTTCTTTGGAGTTTCGTCATTCACCAGTCAGTCAGCAAGTCCTGATTTTATTTATTTATTTATTTATTTTCCCAGTCGAAACTCTTTCAGTCTTAGGAGAATCTGTACTTTTTCTGCCAAAAGTAGTTTCACATTATCGTTCCTTTTTCTAGCTAGAGAGGCTTGTTATAATGAAACTGTTCTGAAAGCATAAAAAAAAACAGCTTGCAGGCTTCTTTTTCTTCGCCATGCCCCTGTTCTGACCTTTTAGGTGTGTGCATTATTAGTTTCCGTGGCCAGGCAGCATGCTTACCGCACCCACTTGATTTGATACTATCTCATTTTGTGCCGAGTCGGCTGTTTGTCTGACAGATGCAGGCTCTGCACGCTCACTGAAGGGAGCATCCATGGCATAGTCGTAAGCAACATGCAGGCAGGCTGAAATCTTCTTACTCAACACCTGTGTGTGTGTGTGTGTGTGTGTGTGTGTGTGTGTGTGTGGCCTGTGATGGATCTTTCCTACTCACCAAACTGCTGCCTTTATTGCAGATGTTTAGTAGTTTATAATTGAAAATCCGAAGGGAAATGATTGGTCAGTTTCTCATCCTGAATCCAGGCACTATCGATCGGGTGGGTGATGCAGGCTGGAAGTGAAAACGATCTGATCAGAGAGCTCTGCATTGCTTATGCTGTATTCCGTTCATCTAAGGTAAATGAAAAGAGTGGAAAAATGAATGAGGAAGGAAGGGAGGGAGGGACAGAGGAGACAGAGTCTTCCATCAGAGTCCTCTCAGCGTACAGCTAGTTATCTCATGTGGTACGTAAGGAATAAAACACCACACGGCAGGCTGTTATAGGAAAATAATCAACAGCAAATGTGGTGTCATATAGTAGGCTAAAGTTGATTTATTTTCCAGTAACAGCACCAGATTTATTCCTCCTGTACTACAACGGCTTGACGGCGATTACGGTGCTTTATTAGTTAACAAATGAAAAGCTGAGTGTTTTATTCATTTATAGTTACATTTAATAGCATGGAACATCACATAGTTTTTTCTCTCTCCTTCTCTCGGTGTTGTTAAGACAAGAAAACAAAGCATCTATTCTCAGAAAGCTTGACCTTCTGCTGTTTAAATCCCCATGTACACAGTTACTATAGAAACCATAACGTGTTAAAGGAAACAACACCTTCGATTTGAGAACTGTGATCCGGTGTAGCGTCAAAGCTAGTTCAGATCTCATCATATGCAGTTTGAATAGCGGTGGCTTAGTGTTTAATGGTCTGGGTTATCGATCGTAAGGTTGAGTGTTCAAGTCCCGGTGCTGCCATGCTGTTCCTTAAGAGCACTGTACTTTGGCTATGATCCTGAACTAAAATACATGCAGAATATATATACTATATTGACTAGA
This sequence comes from Hemibagrus guttatus, assembly GCA_033459395.1. Classification (NCBI taxonomy): domain Eukaryota; kingdom Metazoa; phylum Chordata; class Actinopteri; order Siluriformes; family Bagridae; genus Hemibagrus; species Hemibagrus guttatus. The sequence goes on along the minus strand of JAUCMX010000023.1, from coordinate 15,629,737 downwards.
GTGCAAAACAAAATAAACAATGATCAGAGGTGTTAGTGAGCCTGGCATTGAGTCAGGACCCTGGAGACGCAGAAACATGAAATAGAATACATGAATAAATGTAAATTTCAGCAAATAAGCATAGAGTCAGTGGCGAGTCATTGAAAGCAAATAATAACAATAATTTATTGCCATCAAAGATCACAGTCACGCCTGTGCAAAATGGTGTAGTGTGCGTTCTTCTGTCACACAGATTTTCCAGTCTATGTTTTGGGTTGGTACAAATGAAAATGAATGGGTCAAGTGTTATTTTTGTGCAATAAAGAGTACAGATTAGAGTCTTCAATAAAGAACAGACATCCAGAATTCCCTGGATTTACAGCCGACTCATTTGCTGTCTTATCGGATAAACAGTTCATAATTACAAACGTTTACATGAGTTTCAAGTAGTCAGGCAACAACATGCGCGTGATCTTTTTTTTTCAAGAAATGTCAAGAAATGCTTGTTATAGTTTTCCACACAATGCACATATATGATTTTCTGCTTTTTATTTGCAAGTGCATGCATGCAACTGTGTACTTGTGTGCCTGTTTGTGAATTTGTGTATGTGTGTGTGTGTGTGTGTGTGTGTGTTTCAGTGGTGTTAACAGGTTTACGTTGGCAACAGGATTAGTCTAGCTGTATAAATGGAGCCAGAGCTACATTAAGTATAAAGAAGCCCTAAGGGGGTGGATGACTCCTGTGAGCCCCCTCTTTCTTTCTCACTATGTTTTTTTTCTGCCTATTACTTGCAAATCCTTTATTGTGCAACTCGCAGCTTGACAAAACCCCATGACAAAGCCTGAAGTCCTGCCCCAATCTGTGCTCCACTCACCTTAGTACACGGCGGATAATACACAGGCGATGGAAAAGGCTTTCGGTTCACGTATTGTCTTCTCCTGTGCTCTATAGTCATCTGTTATGAAGAGACTTACACAAGCCCTATTGATTTCAGCGGCCATGCTAAAACAGCACTACACGCTGACGGCAGAGTTATTGCTTCCTCTTCCCCTGCGCTGTTCCACTGTACGCCTTAATCGAACGCTTGCCTAATTGGCTGAACTAAAGAGCAGCTCACACACAAACGCGCCTTTTGTAACTCAACATGTGGAGTTAAACAAGGCCCTGTATTCAGGAAAGTGCATCTTTGTGTCAATGTCTCTCGCTCCCCAGCCCTCTCTCTCTCTCTCTCTCTCTCTCTCTCTCTCTGTCTCTCTCGCTCTTTCTCTTTCTTCCCTGCTGTGCGTGACGACGTTTCTACACCCTAATTGAGGATAAAACTGGAATCAAATCCGAGTCTATGCGCTGGGAGGCTCCGCCCCTGATGTCAGCCAGCAGGGCTCAGCTCATCCACACCTCGCCAACATGCATGGAATCTGCTAATGTATGCAAATGGAACAGAATGGATGTGAGTCATTTGTGGCCTGAACCGATGATGATAGTCTTTAATGGGAGACTCCATGGATTCATATAGTACATTAGCGTAGTTTCTAACTACTGGAAATCCATTTTAATGCCATTTATTTCGTAGCAACTCTACACACTTATGGCAAGTATAGCAATGCAGGAGAACTGCAGCAATTAGGAAAAGAAGTACACCAGAACACTTGCACCATGCTTTTAGGCACATAGCAGAATTGCACAAAAAAATTTGCACTCAGGACACTGTTGCATAAAACAGAGTGCCGCTAGTCTTCCTTCTGCTTGCTTGTTATCAGACGTTGATGTGGCCATGTGACCCATTGTGCAAATTCAGAATGCGAAACAAATTTCTACAGTACTTCCTAAACAAATATTGAATTTTATGTCTTACTGTTACAAAATGAAGCACAACGGATGCAATTTTTGCTCTGAGGATTTTGATGGAGAAGTATAGGGATGGTCAGAGGGAGTTGCACTGTGTGTTTGTAGACTTGGAGAAAGCGTATGACAGGGTGCCAAGAGAAGAGCTGTGGTACTGTATGAGGAAGTCAGGAGTAGCGGAGAAGTATGTCAGAGTGGTGAAGGACATGTATGAGAGGAGCAGGACAGTGGTGAGGTGTGCTGTAGGTCAGACAGAGGAGTTCAATGTGGAGGTGGGACTGCATCAGGGATCGGCTCTTAGCCCCTTCCTGTTTGCTATAGTGATGGACCAGTTGTCAGAGGAGGTCAGACAGGAGTCTCCTTGGACAATGATGTTTGCAGATGACATTGTGATCTGTAGTGAGAGCAGGGAGCAGGTGGAGGAAAACCTGGAGAGGTGGAGGTTTGCGCTGGAGAGAAGAGGAATGAAGGTCAGTCGTAGTAAGACTGAGTACATGTGTGTGAATGAAAGGGAGGGAAGTGGAACAGTAAGGTTACAGGGTGAAGAGGTGAAGAAGGTACAGGAGTTTAAGTACTTGGGGTCAACAGTCCAGAGTAATGGAGAGTGTGGGAAAGAGGTAAAGAAGCGAGTGCAGGCAGGTTGGAATGGGTGGAGAAAGGTGTCGGGAGTTCTGTGTGATCAGAAAATATCAGTGAGAATCAAGGGGAAGGTGTACAGGACAGTGGTGAGACCAGCCATGCTGTATGGTTTAGAGACAGTGTCACTGAGGAAGAGACAGGAGTCAGAGCTCGAGGTAGCAGAGCTGAAGATGTTGAGGTTCTCTTTGGGAGTGACAAGATTGGACAGGATTAGGAATGAGTACATCAGAGGGACAGCTCATGTTGGACGTTTGGGGGACAAAGTTAGGGAGGCCAGATTAAGATGGTTTGGACATGTTCAGAGGAGGGACAGTGAGTACATTGGTAGGAGAATGTTGGACATGGGGCTGCCAGGCAGGAGGCAAAGAGGAAGGCCAAAGAGGAGGTATATGGATGTAATAAATGAGGATATGAAGCTAGTGGGTGCAAGGGTTGAGGATGCAGAAGATAGGGATAGGTGGAGAGAGATGATTCGCTGTGGCGACCCCTGAAGGGAAAAGCCGAAAGAAGAAGAAGACTGTTACAAAATGAAATGGATGCATGAACAAGTGAATGCTTCCTCGCAGTATTTGCATGAGTTTGGGAATGTAGAGGAAAAACTAATTATTTTCATCCCGGGGGGCACGGTGGCTTGGTGGTTAGCTTGTTTGCCTCACACCTCCAGGGTTGGGTTTGATTCCCGCCTCCGCCGTGTGTGTGTTTGAAGTTTGTATGTTCTCCCCGTGCCTCAGGGGTTTCCTCTGGTTTCCTCCCCCGGACAAAGACATGCATTGTAGGTTGATTGGCATCTCTAAATTGTCCGTAGTGTGTGAATGAGAGTGTGTGTGTGTGTGCGATGGGTTGGCACTCTGTCCATGGTGTATCCTGCCTTGATGCCCAATGACGCCTGAGATCCCCGTGACCTGAGAATAGATTGGATAAGCGGTAGACGATGGATGGATGGATGAATGAATGAATATTTTCACCCCTAGTGGTTTAGAAACGTGGTTCGGGGGCAATGGTGGTTCAAGTGGTTAAGACTCTGGGTTGTTGATCAGAGGATCGGGATTCAAGCCCCAGCACCACCAAATTGGGCAATTGATCGAAGCCCTTAACTCTCTGTACTCCAGGGGCGCTGTATCATAGCTGCCCATGCGCTCTGACCCCCAACTTCCTCAGCTGGAATACACAAAGTAAAGAATTCCACAGTGCTGTAATGGTATATGTGGCGCTAATAAAGGCTTTTTGCCCTCATTTATTTTTCTTCTTTATAAGTAGCTAGCAGAAAAACAGAACCTGGCACGGCTAATTATTTAACCAGACATGAACATTGCTTGTGAATTGTGCTGAGAGTTTCCTGTTCATGTGATTAATGTTTTATCTTTATATTTTTTTGCAGGAATTCAGTTATCCATTGATTCGAAATACTTCCACAAACATCCGCTAGAAAAAGTAGCTAGCTCTCTGTGCTAGAGTAACGGACCCTAGTGCAGCTGAATAATAAATATACAGTACATTCCAAAAGTGATGTCAAATAATGTGATGTTATTTCATCAGGAATCACGCAGGTCCTACTAAACAAACGGAGCTAATAAAACGGTGATTAAAGCGTCCTCTTTATTCATCTAAGTTCATTTGTTTTCCGAGCGAGTTCTTCAGGCCCTCAGGGATCCACAGCATTATCATAAGGATCTGCAATGCCATTGTTTTTTTAATGATGATGGTATAAAAACTACTGTTATTCTCGTTTTTTTGACGATTATAGTCTAATAGAGTGGTACTTGAGTTTATGGGTTTAACATTATACCAGCCTCACTAATGTGTGTTTCATTAAAAAAAAAAATTAGTTTCCTAACTTGAAAACAAGCATACATAATGTAATTATTATTAATAATGTTAGCTATAAGTACTAATGTTTTTAATAAACCTTGTTAATATGAACAGACAAAATGTTTTACAGAGCTTTTTTATCATGGGTGGAAAGTTCAGGAGCGAGGGAAAAAAAAGCGCTAATGGCTCCAATAAATAACTAGAACATTACACATTTGCTTAATGTGCCTAATATTTGAATAGCTGAATTATGCCTGTGACATAAATCTGTGCTAGTATCGTTTAGGGGATGTGTGGAAATTTATTTTACCCTGGAAGTGGTCCCTGGCTTGGATTTATTTATTTATTTATTTATTTATTTATTTATTTATTTATTTATTTATTTATTTATTTAGCAAATGCCTGCTTTAATGCATCCGGATATTTTTGTTTACATTCCATTTTTGATTGGTCTAAATCTTGTTTATCTTGGACGCTTTAATAAACGGAGATGTACACTCTGGAAAAGACCCAAACACTAAACTGTAATGAGCCTCAATTTAATATCAGCAAATTAAATTTAATGTAATGGCAAGTCAGAAGCCTAAATTAAAAACCTATTGAGAAATAAACAAAATGAGAGAGGGACGGAGAAAGTGTTGGAGAAAAGTTATGGAGATAGTACAGTGGCCTGCGTTTCCTGCAGCGAAGGAAGAGATTTTCTGTCTGTATTCATTTATTTGTCTGTTTGCCGTGTTATGATAGTCTAATCTATACACTCAGCCAATTTCGTGCATGCTCGTGCGTGTCTTTCTCATCGCTGCAAATTAATTGGCTTCAAAAAATAATTAATACAGTCAGCGACCAGAGATGGAAACCAAACTCCAAGTCAGTGAGGCCAAGCCGCAGGATTTAGTCGTATAGGAGGAAGGTGTGCATGTCTCTGATGCTTCAGCACTTCTCATAAGAGGATATTATATCTACCGCAGGGCCTAGATGGGAGCGAGACATATTATTTAAACCTTGAGGCTTAGTTTTATGGATTTCTCTGTTTATTGTCCATGGTTTTCTCTCTCTCTCTCTCTCTATCTCTCTCTCTCTCTCTTCCCCCTCCATGCTCACAGTCTGCATCGACCTATTGTGGAACAGTAACATGCCACAAATGGAAAATAAAGCCATATCAAATAAATAAGCTGCATTTGCTTTTATGAGCTAGCAGCAGGCAACAAGTGTTGGAAGTAGCATGGTTCAAGGAGGTGCAGAGGGGAACGGCAGCCCTGAACGTGTTATGGCGCATTCAATTAAATAGAGCGAGCACAGAGGTCAATGCACTCTCACAAACAGCACAGGCTTGTTATACCGCAACTGGAAAAAGAAAATGAAGCAGACAGAAAGAGAAGAAGGGATAAAGGGGTAAATGGATGGACCAAGGAGTGAATGGAGAAAGAGGGAAGAAGGAGAATAATTTGGCTGCCATCAGCGATCAACCAGGGACTTGCAGGAAAGAGAGAAAGAGCACGAAAAGGAAACGGAGAGAGAAGTTGAGGAGAGTGGTGTAATTTTGGCTCTTGCGCAGAGGCCTCTGGGAAAATCATTGCAGCCTACGGAAGCCCTGCAGGCCCATAAATCACCCAAAAAGCTCAGGCTGCCAGGGACCCAGAGGTGACCCCCCCCTCCCCTCCGCCTCCTTTTTCCTCTTCTTTCCTTGTCTTCTCTTCCTTTCCTTTCTTTTCTTTCCTGTTCTCCGTTTCTGCTCTGTTCCCAACAGAACCAAGGGCAGGAGGCCATTGTTCACAATGCAGGAGCATCTACAACTCACCGCTTTTTCTTTTCCTCTCCTTTTGTCAGTAGAAAACGAACTCCTGTAGAAAGTTAATCTCTTTGACTTTAGTCTGGCTTTGGCATACATCTCCATCTCCTCATCCTACACACACTCCAAACGGAGCACTGCAGAGTTTTTACACTAACCTGTGTTGATCAGTCCATTACTCCAGACACAAAAATGCATGTTCTGGAGCTGGACATGGCTATTATAGCGCTCGATAGCGACAACAATGATTGATCAAGAGACCAGAATAAATGTGTTTGTTTGCATAAACCCTTTCAGAGGGGCTGCTTTCTCTATTTAGTATTCATGATCTTCATCATTACCCTCCTACTCCCTATATAACCATGTCACCAGTGAAATAATGGTTTTTCCACCCAGCGTGCGCTACACGTTCCAAGTGCGAGTCATTTGGGATTCTCTCAAATGCAGATAACGTTCAGGAAGACGGGCATGCGGCCTAAATATTATGCTGCTTTATAAAGACCATTGATCATTATCACACTATTGATCAAAGACCTGAGTCTGTAGAAATGGATTATTCCTGAATCCCAGTCAGTGTTTAAATATATAGTCAAATATCACTAAACCAAATGCCTGTACAAATAAATAAACAAATAAACAAATAATAACAACTCCATGTATTATATATTACACTGACAGACTCAGTATTTTCACATGTTCACATTTATAATGTATTGTTTTTGTTAACACAAAGGCACTTAACTCACAACACTGATAATATTCCACCACACAATTACATTTTTATATTTTTTCTCATAATTTATACTAATTTTTCCCTTTCCCAACTGTATAGTTTTTAATTGTCATTTAATTCTAATTTTAGTTTTAGTATATTTTATGCTTTATATAATATATATATATATATATATATATATATATATATATTTCATATATATATATATATATATTTGGTTTTTTTTTTGGTTTTTTATATATATATATATATATATATATATATATATATATATATATATATATATATATATATATAAAGCATAAAATATACTAAAAATAAAATTAGAATTAAATGACAATTAAAAACTATACAGGTGGGAAAGGGAAAAATTAGTATAATATATATATATATATATATATATATATATATATTTGGGTTTTTTTTTTTCTTTTTTTTTTCTTTTTAATCATATGGATTTTATCTTTAGAACTAGCCCACAGTCTATAAAGCATTTCTCTCCATGTCTTACTCTGCGGGTCACAAGTGAAAATTTGATTTGAATTTGAGGTATTAAAAAAAACAAAAATCAGGCAACACGAAGTACAGGACGAATTAAGCATAAAAAAAAATGTAAAAACAGACACTAACCAGACCTTTTATTTTATTTTAATGCCACAATTTATGTACACCAGCTGTTAGCAAAATTCAGAGAACACCACAGCAAATAGGCAAACTGTTAGCAAAAGATTTAAAGCTGGCTGTCGTGGATGCAAGCCATTGTGAGATTAGCTGTCGAAATGACCGAGCTGCCCATTGCTATCACATTCATACATGCACGTATGGACAAGCCCTCAGGAGCATGGATAGGCCTGTGGCACCCCTCGGCAGCGTGATTAGGGAGTCAGCTGGGTAAATCAGAGAGGCAGAGGGAGCGAGATGAATGTTTCTAGGCGACGCCTCGAGTGTATTAGTCAAAGCGACCCAGAGAGCGCTCCGGCAGTTAGAGAGAGAGACCGGAGAGAGTTCTGCTTCGGAGAAAAAGAAGGGAATAATTGTTTCTACGCTACTACGGAGTGACATGTCTGTTCTCGTTCCTCTATTTCATGTGTTTTTTCTTCACCTTTTCCTTCATCCCTTTATTCAGCATTTCTATCTTTCTCTTTGACCATTTCTACCTATCTCAGCCTCCAGCTGAGAATTGTGTCATAAACTACGAGAAGGAAAAAAAATAAATAAATCTCCTGTCAATAGTGATACTGCAGGCTGAACTCTAATCAATGCACTGCCTACAGTGCAACTGCATGTTATTTACTTTTCTAATACATTAGTTTCTGCCATATGGGCTCCTGTTGTTCTGCTGCTGTCTGTATTGAATGAAAAAAAAAGAAGAGTGGAGTAGTTTTAATGACTGGATGCTTTCGGATTCCCAGGCAATACCAATAATAATTACTGCACAAAAAGTTATTTTATTGTAATCAGCTCGGAAACTGAGAATGCCTGAAGGATAAGTCTCTCTGCCTGCTTGTCTGTGTATCTGTCTATTTATCAGGGGGGTTTTTTTCTCCACAATTTATGCCACATTTCTAACGGACTACTTTATATTTCATCTATTTATCTCGCACCAATTATGCTCCTATTCCATTTGACATTAAGCAAGGAGAAGAAAAAAAAATAAAATCAAACCCATGCCTCGATCTTTGAAGTCTCCAGAAGCTAATGGTTGCACTGTGCCTCTTTTTCAGTCCACGTTCTTCAGGGACACATCCGCCCATAACACAGCACCTCCTTTTCTAGGTTGATGGCAGAGTTTTAATTGGGGCTCTGAGGCGCACACTGTGAAGTCCCAAGCCTAATTTTAACAGGACTAGAAACACTAGATAGAGCTCACAGGCCCAAAACGAGCACAGGTCAAGCCGTTGGAGGCTCACGTTGTGTGTGTGGGTGTGTACATGTGTAAGTGGATATTCACCGTTTCACTATTTTGCCAACGTTTGCCAGTAAACTGATAATCTAAATAATATATGTAAGTGTGTGTGTGGGTGAGAGAGAGAGAGAGAGAGAGAGAGAGAGAGAGAGAGAGAGAGAAAAGGACAATGTACCCTTATGTGTCTTTAGATTAGTTTAGATTGCTTCATTCGATTCGAGTAGTTGATTTGAGTGTACCCTTATGTGTCTTTAGATTAGTTTAGATTACTTCATTTGATTTGAGTAGCCAGAGTAATTTAACTAATGCCAGAAGTAAAACATTACAGGCCAAGGTCTTCCAGCGCTGCCCCATATTCGTTTCCCATCGGACGTTTATTGGGCGGTCCGTAGAGAAAATATTGATTTCATAAAAGGGCATAAAAGGGTCGCTTGATACGTGAACAAACCAAACAAAGCTAAGGGCAATTACAACTTGCTGACAAAGCGAGAGCTTCTGTCTTCCACAGCACCACCCTGCCAGTAAACTTTGCACTGTTGAAACAAATTCTTCTTAAGTGGCATTTGAGAAGTGCATGTAATTTATAAAGGCAGTGCTCTCTTTTTTTTTGTCTCATTATTAACTCACTGGCACAGAGTAACTGCCCCTCGCTCTCGTTTAACATATGAAAGACATTCTTGCTCGCCCTGTAGAGGTAATGGACAAAGACAAGACAAAGCCGTTATGGATGTGGAGAATGCTAATAGCGAGCATCATTGCGTTTTATTGATTTACCGCTCGCATCCTTCAGGTCCTGAACTGGCCTGAGTAAACTACTAATTCTTCTTTAACAGGGCCACTTCTGCCTGACACAGAAGTTCCTGTTCGGCGCAATCGGTTTATTACAGCTTGTAATATCTCACTTCTTTTGCATTTGACATGAGCACATTATTCCAGGCAGCACTGCTGCCAACAGTATTCCAGTCACAGCCTGTCTACTTTTTATATACTCTCTTCAGTCACGATTCAGTGTCTTCTTGCGAGAACTAAATTTATACACCATAAAATCCAAAAGAAATATTTGTGCGAGTGATTAGAAGTCACAGAGCCCATGAAAGCCGGCGACCGTAGCCTCGGTTTCCACCTTATAAATTTGCCAGTGCAACAAATCAGCATTCGAAATAAAAATCCAGACACCCTTCACGACGGTTATGGCTTGTTGAGACTAGTGTCAAAGTCCTGAAGCAGTTGTAGTTCTATCAACTGGAAAAAGATGGCTGTCACACTTGTCAAAGAATCCATTGCCATTACATGAACACTGTCAAAGCAACAGATGGTTGTCATAGTGATATAAGTCCTGTTTATTCTTCTCCTGACAAATGTTACTGGAAGTCTAACGCTTTCCCAGATGTGTAGCCAGCTGCACGGAGAAATACGGAGTGTGGAGAAAATAAAAATGCCCAAAAAAAATACCCTAGATCTTTTACAGGACTGGTTATAAAAGATATCTGTTGTGTTTGTGGAGGTGAATCTAGATTTGTACGACTTGTGGATGTGAGAGCAGGTTTAAAGACGAACAAACGATGGATGTTTGATGACGATTGCGAGATCGTCAGTGAGATGGTTCTTTGTCGAGCGGGATCGACCATAAGCTTTTATCGCAAAAGAAATTTTAATAGCTTTAAGTCAAGTGCTAGTGGGAAGATTCTGGTGCGTGTTTTGTAGTAGGCTTTTTGCATTACACCAACATTTACTTTTTCAAAATATCCATTCACTTTTCTTTTTCTTCTTCTTCTTGGGGTTCCTTACAACAGTGGATCTGTGTCTTGCTGCAACTCCCCAAAAATGCAGGATAGATTTCTCAACCTCCTCCCTCTGGCCTCGCACTAAATCATACTCCAGCAACCTTCATTTCTCCTCACAGGGGATGTGCATTCTACTGAAAATCTGTTACTGTTGTAAACACATTGCATCGCTACCTCCGCTGCCAATCCGAGCATGTTCCTTACTTTATTATACACAATAGCAATCAAACACTGAGAAACCTGATCGAGCATCAATTTATTTTTGGCTCCTCCCTGCAACTCCCTCTACAGCTCCTGAAAAACAATTTGATAGATATTGACAGTGTCTATTTTAATAGAGGAGGGGAAAAGGGACAAAGAACAGATTTGATTTGATTGATATTTTCTTTCATTTTCACAATCGATTAATACAACAAACCCATGATGTTTACAGTTATCATCCTGTGAAAATTTCAAAGCAGATCTCTCCTACTGGTCAAATATCTTCACGATCATTAAGATTGCATTTCTCATTAGACATTCGTCTACATAAATGACATGAATGGACTGAAAAGCCTTTGGACAAACCAGGAAAATGTCCCGAAGCTTCTACTGTCCTTGTTCACAGTCTTGTGTTGTCCCATAAGATGAAAGTCACCGACACTGAGCTTTTCTGCTTGAGCATGAAGTATGATACATAAATAAATAATAAATAAGCAGACCTTGGTCTTTCCGAAGACATTTTTGTAGATAAACTGAAATATCGTGTGCACTGGTTTTCTCGGCAAATCATCTCATTTGTCAGATTTTTTTTTTTGTTTGTTTCTTATGTTGTTGTTTTAGAATGTAATAAATATGGAAATTCAGATGGTAGGTAGAATCAACGTTTGTGTAAGTTTTTTCACTAAAATGTCTGACTGTGCATCTAAAAGTGATAGAACTTTCACTCTGTCTGTGGCTCTCTCTCTCTCTTTACCTTTCGTTTCTTATTTTGTATACCCTGTAATCGATCTGCACTTAAGCCCTTAGAGAGATAATCAGTTTGTCAAAGTGCTGAATGGGCCTCCATCAATCCTCGGGCTGTGCATTGTGTGCTTGTGATATCCCGGTGACTCGGGGGCTTTGTCACCTGAAACGTGTTTTGGAAATCAATGAAAGTGCCCGTGTCGAGCGAGGGGGGAAGAAGGGAGAAATCCCCCAGGTGCTCTGCAGAGAACGAGGGAGAGGGAGAAAAGAACGAGTCCCACAGGTGCTCGAGGAGAGAGAGAGACAGAGAGTCCCTCAGGTGTAGGCAAGGTGAGCATTCAGGCTGATTAGGCTGCACGTGCCTTTTCTAACAAGGGCTCTGCAGTGCAAATGTTCCTCAGAGGACACAGGTGCAAGGCTTCTGCATTCCCTCAGGGGGTGGGTCCTGGCGCTGATTGATTCAGGGATTGGCTGGGATTTCTTCCTGTAGCTCGGACCTTCTGCCATGGCGCCGACCTCTGCCTGCATTCATTAGTTTTCTGGTGAGTAAACACGAGGACTTTACGGTAACAAGGGCACGCCGACAACATCCGGCCAGCTGTACAACAAGTTCCCTCTCAGCATCAGGATGCAGAAACACCGTTTTCCCTTCATTTCTTTCCTTCCTTCTGCTTCATCTATCTGTATCGCTCTCTCTAACTCTCAGTGCTTTTTCTTCTTAAAGGAATACGTGACAGCACGTTTATCATTGTCTCCTGAAAGCTGGAGGGACATGCAGAGAGACCGAGGGAGAACATGATGAAGCATGGAAGTCGAAGGAAAAGAAGAGAAAGGAGAAACAGCATGGGAGGACAAAAACATTCTCGCTTATTCACGACACCGTTATCCCGTGCTAAATGAGAGGAGGGGTGCTGACGGCAGGTGTGTGCTCTTTGATTAATGGAGAGAATGAGTGATTGTGACAGTTCAGGTGACCAAACGGGACACGCTTTCCTGTGTCCCCCCCACCAACAGCTGCTTCACTCGACGTTCTGAGATGCTTCCGGTTTTGTTTACCCTGCCAAGGAGCCATGTTGGAGTGACATTCGCCTCCCATTGTGGGGGGAGGGAAAGAAAAGCAAAGTGGTGTGTCTTATACCTGACTCAAAGAAGTGCTGTCAGCTAATGTGGTTTTGCGGCTAGCCAGCAGCAAAAAGACGGATTATACGGGATAGAAAAGAGAACGAAATGAGAGAAAGATGAGGGGATGGATGAGAGTCCCTTGACGCAGCTGTCTGAGGATCTGAGGATTTTACCGCAGGACAGGTCATCAGCCAATTAAACCCTCTTCTGCTTTGTCCTTTCTTTGCAGCTCCCAACAATCCAGAGCTCATCTTTAATCAGAACACACAGACGATTCAACTTCTTCTATCTCCTCTGTCTTCTCCCTTCCTCGTTTTTTTTTTTGTCTTCAGATTTCTCATCTCTCTTCCTTCTCTGGTGCTGCGTGTCTTGTTGTCTCTCTTTCTCTGTCTGTCTCTCCGTCATTTCTTCCCTTCTGCCCAAACACAGTGCCATTCAAATGCTAATTGCAAAGCCCAATTACGCTAGCATGTGCAGTAATGTCTGTGTCGGCGCAGAGCAGATTTCTAAAGCCATTGTGCCGAGCTGCACCAGGCTTATCACCCCTGCAATTTGTGATTCACATGCAACAATAGAAGCACGGCATTTTAACAGCACCCATACAAATTTATCATTTAATACAATCTTCCTACTGGTCCGTTTTTTTTGCCATTCTTGTCATCCTTTGAAACATCCTTAATTCACCCAGTAGGTTGGTGCCAAATGCAGCATCAGGAATTTAGGAAACGAAGCAGTGGAACTGGAGCCTTAGCCACGGGTCAGAGTTAGCACAGCAGTTTTAATGAGCAGAGCAGTGTACGAGTGCCTGGGTCTTCCAACAATGTGGCCAGACAAGCCATTCTGATTATCCAGAATGTCCATGTCGTACTATGCCATGAATAAGTACCCCTGCTTGCTCACGTCTTAAACTGAGCTACTTCTCAAGTGCAGACAGTGTAGGCGTGCAGTCTGAAGACAATAATTGTGTTAAATTATAAGGCTCATAAATTAGCCACTAACTGGACATTTCCTTCAAGCCTCACTGTGCCTAAGTAGTGAATAAAAGATATTGTTAGTATTATAACGAGATTCAGGGTTAGGAATAAATTACAGTCACAGAAGTTAAGTCGTCTAGGTCCCTGCCCAAGCGGCCATTTTGAATCAGGCATGTGCAGCTGCATTAATGGAGTCGGGTTCTAGGTTGAAGTTGCGCAGCGCTGTAACAGCACTCCTGTGAATGCTGATAATGAAGGACTCACCCGAACTGTTGGCAGCTGCAGCGTGATGGATGGCCGTGACGGTGACGCCGTGTCCGGAGCGTGGAGCTCTCGGCATTTCGCCAGGTCACATTCGGACATTCATCTCCATCCACTTACACCTGCTGAGTACTTGCTACCGGGAGAATCCTTAAAACATGCAGCAACACGCCCTGATGCAGTCAGAGTTATAATAGATATAGGTTTTGATGATAGTAACAAGAATAAACTTGTATAAAGAAGCTTGCTTGAACCCATAAAATTGATCACATGCCAAACCGAAAGGAATTAAATGGCTAGTAAACTGTTGACCTAGAGTGTCCCCGTGAATTACGCTGTTTCTTTCTGTTGGCCTCGGTTAGTCTACGACCTGACAGTGGAGTAGATCTCATCTCATATCCTTTATTGACATTAGCTACATGTCTTAAGCGTCTGCTCCGACCCTCATTCAGAAAGCTTAACAGAGCATGCAGATGTATTAAATCGTCCGCTATAACCTTCACTCCGTAGGCTTTAGCAGAGCAAGCTATTTTCCCCCGATGTGAGGACGGGTGTTTCACCAGCGGGTGTTTCACCATGTGCATCTGTTCCAATCTCCACGGCGACGCAGCCTCGCTATGACCTCATCGCAGGTGTCGACTTTCCCATGCAGGTGCTCAGGCAACCGCTGGCCATCCTGCCTTTCTGATCCTATCTGAGATTTGAGGCAACTTTCCATCTTTCCACTGTTTTTTTTTTTCCACCTCTCTGGGATTTAATAATGCCCTCAGACCACCAGGTCAGAGGCCGCCCAGGCTGAAATCTCAGCACACACACTCACGGATGCTTTTGAGCGCAATTCAAGCAACGGCTAGTGGGCAGATCCTGATGCAATATCTCCAGTGGAATCGCACATAAGAAGCCCCATTGCTGGAGGCGCAGTAAAAAAAAAGGGAATAGAGAAAGAAAACAAGAGAGGTATGGAGGAAAGGGGAGACAGTGGATCCACATCAAGATCAACTATATGCTCTTTTCAGTATTCTTAAAACAAACTTCGCCTCTCCAAGAGTTTGTGGAGATTTATTACAGGCTGAAAATTAAGGATTACTTGTAAGCAATTTATTAGTGTATTTTACTGTCATAACTAATATCACCTTGTGGGATTTTTTTAATTTTTTATTTTTTTATGGGATGTCAAAATTAATTGCTTTTAATTACCGGTAAATCTCAGGATATCTAGCTGTCCTGATCTGATGGCTTACACGCTACATAATTAGTTGCTGTTTGGAGGCTTGGGGAAATGCAGGCCATGCCTTGAAATGGAGAGCATCCCAGCGGTGTCAGTGAACTTTTGTTATGTGGCTGTTTGTGTTTCACAGTGTTTTCCACGTGGAGTTTTACTGATCGTGAGTGGTTTTAAGGGCATGCTTTAGGATCCGCGTAAACATTTATGGTAACCGAAGCTCCTCATTGGCATTGCCAGTCATCGGTGGGGAAAAGTGTGAGTGTAAGCGAATTTATTGGGAGCTGTATTTACAGGCATAGTGATCCAAGCTTTAGTGTCCTCTTTCCCTCAGGTGCCAGAATGGCTGTGTGGCTCTAATTAGCAAGTCGTAACATTTCATTGGTGGCTTTGCCCAGCGTGTGTCTGCCTCTTCGGGTACGTGAGCTATTGTGCTATTGATTTAGGCTTTTAACAGGAGACAGGCTGGAATGCTCCTCAGTGGGATGTTTGTCATGTCATTTTGACCTCTTAGATCCATTCCCTTTTCTAAGCTACGACAAGTCCATTTTCTCTATTCTTTTTTTATACAATCAAATTAAAAGAATTTGGATCATTTCTAAAGTGGCACCATTGATTTTTTTTTTCATTGCATGTAGGATCGTCAGATCAGCTAATCAATTGCTCTTGTCACTACCTTGTGTTCGGCTCAATGGGAAAAGAGATTTGGCCTTTGCTGTTGCTGCCCCAGGCTATGCACCTCTTTAGGCACTTAAGATTCAGCCCTCACAGCATTCACCCAATCGCCAAGAGATCACACGTTTAAATCCCGAGATGCCAGAGCTATCCATGTCTTGGAGCCAAGTGAGCAAATTGGCCATGTCTGGGTGAGAGTGACATGTAGCATTTGTGAGATTATGCGGAAGGTAGAGCTTTTCTCTGAGGGTTTCCTTCCTGCGTCTTGTGATGCACCTTGAACAGCAGCTCCAGAAGTTGGCTGTATTCATAGCTTGGAGAAAGCATGTTAAACCTCACCCTCCCTGATGGGTAGCTGTCATATGAAAGGTGGGTGGGAATTGGCAGGTGATCGATTTGGGACGAAAAGGAGGAAGCTTTTTCTCAGTTCATTTTGATGAAAGACAGGATACTCTTAAGAATCAGTATGCTTCACCTAAATAGCTGGAACAAGATGTGTACAGAACAAAAGGTACTGTAATGTTATTTACAGTCCCCCATAATCCAAAGATCCCATTAAAGTCCCATTAACAATAATGGAACATGTGACTGCCAAGTGTTTCTTGTTGCCCAGCTGTGCCCTGTTCGATTGATTGTTTATTCTTGGTTTCGGGGCCCTGAGTTTCGCCTGTGAAGACTGCATTTGTTGTTAAAAAGGATAATGCAACATGAAGACCAGAGAGCTTCATTTTGAAGCTGGGAAAAGAGAGAAAAATCGATCAGAGCCATTACACAAGCATTGAGCATAGCTAGTGCAACAATTTGGAAAGTCTTGAAAAAGAAAGAGAGCACTGGTGAACTAACAACCAGACATCAAACAGGTCGGCCAAGGAAAACAACAGCAGTTGATGACAGAATCATTGTGAAAGCTGTGCTGAAAATCCCAAAAACAACAGACATCACTAACGACCTCCACAGGCAGGGGTGAAGTTATCACAATCCACCATTGTAAGAAGACTTAGAGAAGAGAAGACGTATAAATATAGGGTCCATCCCACACAATGCAAACTGCTCATCAGCAGTAAGGATCAGAAAGTCAGACTGGAATTGCCAAAAAATCCAGAGATCTACCCAAGTGATGGAAAGGCCCAAGTGTGGAGAAAGAAAGGATCTGCTCATGATCCAAAAGCTCATGGCTGGAGCATGGTGGTGGTAGTGTCATGGCTTGGACTTGCATGGCTGCATCTGGAACAGACTCACTAATCTTTACTGATCCTGTAAATCGTGACGCTAGCAACAGAATGAATTCAGAAATCTACACAAACATTCTGCCTGCCAATTTACAAAGAAATGCATCCAATCGATTGGGATTAACTTCTTCATGTGGCAAGACAATGACCCAAAACACACTGGCAAGACAAGAAAGGAGTTCATCAGGGGAAAACAGTGCAAGGTTTTAGACTGTCCAAGTCAATCAGCCGACCTTAAACCCAACTGAGCAGCATTTCACCTCCTGAAGAGGAGACTGAAGGGAGAAACAAACCACTTACAAGCTGGGAAAAGCATCACAAAAGAACAACGCAACAGTTTGACGATGTCTCTGGGTCGCTGGCTTGATGCCGTTGTTGCAAGCAAGGAATATGCAGCTAAATATTAACTGTTACTTACATTAGTTTAAAACTGTTCCTGTACACATTATACATTTGCTCACATAGAAATAGGGTGGTCTTTTACCAAAGTTGTTTAACACATCTAGATGTTAATATCAGGAAATGAAAGCTGAAATTCTGATATCAAACCCAAATTTGATTTTTTTTTTTGCCTTCCATGAACAGCAAAAACAACAGCTTTGCTGTTCCAATACTTTTGCACTGAACTTTTCGGGGATCAAACAGATATTATATCATTCTACATGAATCTCCAGCCCTCTGTGCTGAACAGTCTCTTGTGCTCTTGTAGATGTTTTTAACTGAAGGACAAGGTTCAAGAAAAGTCAGCAGCGCTCAAGAAACTGAAATGTGCCAAACAGCATGCTCGAGTAATTAAATGAACACTGACTTGTTGTCTATATACATTGACTTCAGAAAGCCCAAAGCCAATGATTTGTCTGGCCTTCAGAATATAATAAAGCCCAGCAAGACGTAGTTAAAGAGTATGCACTTCTGATTCCTTTCCAAAGGTGGCCTTCAGAGAAAGGTTAGCAAAAAAACCTCGCCACTTTTAGCTTTAGCCATTAGTGTTAATGGTATGTGCTCATTACAGCATTTCACAATGAGAAGATTTAACACTGTTAGGCTTTGTGCTCTCAAAGGAAAGCCACAGGGTCTGCAGTCTGCAGGATTATTATATCTAACCGTTTCTTAAAATGAACTCTGTGCAATTAACCCAAGATATATCAGGGAGTGACTTATTCCTGAAAAAGTTGTCTTTTTTTATTCTTTTCCCTACTCATCTATTTCTCAGTTGTTGTTTTTTTTTCCCCACCAGCTTTTTAAAATGCAAAGAAAGGCCACTGAAAGTTCTTTGTTTGAACACTTACATAAGCTGCTGAGATTGCTTTAACTTCTGAACTGCCAGAAGTGGCAAAAGCATTGTTAGCTTTAGTGTTAAGCAAAACACACTCATGCTTCAGAGCGGGTTTCAGAAGTGGGAGATTAGCTCTTGATCCTTGTCTCAGTAGCTGGAATGTTTTTTCCCTCTGCTGCTGCCCCTTGACCAGCCTGGACTAAAGTGTGTGTATCTCTGTTCTCAAGTGAACTTTTCCCCATTACTTGGAGTACAATGGTCCCCTCCTTACAGACAAATGGCTGTTGGATTATTTTTGCAGGAGTCCACTTCCTTTTCCAGGAAACCATTTCCATAACTTTCCCACCACAAGCATTAAGAACATTTCGGAGCAATTTGTTTCACTTGCTGATTAGAAAGAAAAAACTTTTTTGAAGGCATTTTAACACTTGAGTTCGTTTCTGGACGCCCTTTTTTCCACTTTGGTATGTTTGCTTGCAGTGAGTGTCTGTTCTTAAAATGGGTGCAGCCCCCCAAAAAAAAAAGAAAAAAAAACATTAAAAAAAAATCGTTGGTGGCCTGGGAGTTCACTCAGATTAAAGTCCAGTGAGGATTTGGTATCCAAATTTGCCGTCCATTATAGTGATTGCTTTACCTGAGTAGAGTTTGGCACTAAAGTCAGTCTGCTCAAGTTGATTTTAAATCTGCTGAAGTGGTCAAGGGTCAGTGTTCCCACACAAGGAATTACCATAAAGCAAGTTTTCACCTCTGGTCATCACTGAATGTTGGTTACGTAACTTGGTTACGTAAAAATCTCATAAAATGTGGCATGGCAACGGATAAAATGAGCAGTACTTGATCTATGGTTAGGGAGAAATTCTTCTGCAATAACAAACCGGTGATATTGATGCGAAAACGAGTGCACCTGTATTCATTGCTTGTGTGTGATTAAAAATGGACGCTGCAAGCTAGTCAGTGGAAAGTGAAGCGTCGCAGTTCTTCTGACCACAATTACATTCTGGCGAAGAAAGCCGAGCTCTGAGTGGAGAGGTGCGAGGAGACGAGGTGAAGCCCTTTAATGGTAGTAATAAAGGTGTTCAGCCTTTTGGTTCAATACTGCCAGCAGTTAAAATGCCTTTAATGTATCTAATGCAATTTTCAGGCAGAAGAAAGAGCCGACGTGTTTGGCGTAGCAGAGGTGCCAGAGAAGCTGTGTATAAGGTGAAGGAGAGAGCGAGAAGGAGAGTTGCTGAGCCAAGAAAGAGAGGCGAAGCTCTCAGATGACAGCGACACTCTTTCTCTCCTCTCTCTATCTCTCTCTCTCTGCACTTTTAGTTGCCTGTGTGTATCAAGCGACACAGGCGAGCTCTTGATTAGGCTGTAATGGGATCTGTGCGTTTAGCACATTTGCCGTTAGCTGGCAAGCTGCTCCAAGCCAGAGCTGTCATTAACGGTCTGGGCCAATGCGAGCGTCTCTCTGGGGGGGTCATGACCCAGATCCCTCTCCATCGGGCCTGCTGCTGAGTGTGTGTGGTCTGAGGCTTAACTCTAAAGCCTGTTATTCACTGCACAAGGTATTAAATCACCCACTGGTTCACTACCAAGCTGTTTTTGGTACCTGCTCAAGACTGGCTAGGGAGAAATGAATGGCACCATATACGCAGAATAAGAGAGCACATCATTTAAAAGAAAAAAAGTCTTCCTTTTTATTTATTCCTCAACCTGCACTGTAAATGTTTACACTGAATATACCGGAAAGCAGCACAAGCAGCAATTTTCACTCAGCATGAATGAGCAGAATTACTTTTATTTTCTAACCCCATGGAGTGCGATTTAATGGACGTTTTTAATGCGCCGATAACATTTTTACTGAGCTGTCGTCATTTCATCACAGTCTCGTCAACAATGAGTTCAAACGAAAATCATTTGGATTTTGAGATTATTTCACTTTTTTTTTACACGAGGCTTTGAACAGCCAATCGGATGAAAAAAGGATGTTTGGTGGTTTTTTTTGACATGTTGAACGATGCACGTAATAATACACGGTGATGCTGCCATTGTGATTGATCTGAGCTGGTGGAAAAAGAACTAAACCCCCCCCCATGCTCCACTGGTTCCTTTATGGGTTTGTTCATGTGTTCGAGCGTGAAGTGCGTAAACAGTTAGTGATGCAACAGTGACGCAAAATAAAAAAATAAATAACGCAGAAGAGACATGGATAAAGAGGAGAAGAGAACAGGATGGAGGTTGAGCAGATAGAGTAGAAGAGAAGAGAATATGGAGGAGGTATGGAGGAAGAAAAAAAAAGTGTGAGAGAGAAGGATGGATAGAAGTGTAGTATTTGGATCTTCTCATTAATCTTGCTAAAGGGAGGGTGGAGAGGAAACAGCAGCAATGGCAGCACAGTATGTGGCCTTACTAATGTAACCAGCATGTCCTGAAGCCTCTTGCTGATGCTGTGTGTGTGTGTGTGTGTGTGTGTGTGTGTATGCTCTAAAACCCCCTGCTGTCCCATATCATCTCCTATCTATAGACCTGATGCTCATGGTGAAGATATAGATACTTATCATTGAAGTGTGTGTGTGTGTGTGTACTTAATAAGGAAAACGGAGTGAGTCCGCCTCCACGTGTAATTAACTCTCTGTCTTTATAGAACACTGTTGCACAGACGTAAAAGCACTGTCCTGTGTGGCGCACTAAAGCAGCCAGAATATTTTAACGTCACCGGCTGATGAAATGGCATGTGATTGTGTGATTCCACACAGCTTTCGCATGATGTTTCCCAATGGCCTAAATGAGTTATGTGAAGAAATAACAATACCAGAATAAAAGGCGTTGAATTACGCACATGCTGAAATGCTTAGACATCAGCGCTTTTCTCTCGTCTGCCATGCAGCTCTGGGCTAAGCCGGCTGGTTAGAAATGGATTTTTTTGATCCGCTCCTAAACGCGCCTCAGCCTGTGTGTTGTGCAAGATAAGTTTAAACAGGTGAGCAGAAGAGATAGCAGATGCTGACAACGCCGTCTCTCCAGCTCTCCGCCGGCGTGTGGGCTTAGCTGCCACAGCAAGACACTGGCTTAATGCAAGGCGGAGGCGCTTTTAGTCATGGACTAAAGTTAGACGCTTCGAAAATAAAAGTAAAAAACAGTCCCAGTGGTTTTATTTCTGGGAAAACACGTAGAATAATATCACACGCAGAGACAAATTTATTTATTTACCGCAGATAATATTTTTTTTAACCGCATATACCATATTCTCAGTTGTCCTTTTCCTCACTGCTGCCTCAAATGAATGTCTTTTAATTGTCTCCTTCTTACTGTGGGAGAAGATAACGACGCCTATTTACATTAAAAAGCAAAGAACTGTATAATTTAAACACCTTTTGAAGGTCTCCAGTATTTTTTATTTATAGCACAGCACTGCTGAATTCTCCAGTCTCATTCTCTATACCAGAAGGCGTAAGGTTTGTGTGGTGTCTAACATGTTATTGTTTCTATAGTAACAACATACACAGCTGGACACTCCACTTTTAGAGCACTTTTTAACATTGAGGTGAAGTTTCCAACACTGGAAAAGTCTTAAAGAACTTTATTGTTGCACTTCTTTTTAAAAAAGAATAAAAAATATTAGGACCTAAATAAAAAAGAAGCAAAATTTAAGAAATGTTGTGAAATTTTGTTTAGTGAATTTACTATGGATTTTTAAAAATAGTTTTTTAATTGCTCATATAATATTTAGTAGTTTAACAGCCTATTTTACATTATAAAAAACAGAATGTTTAATTTAGAATTAGTGAAGGTCTCAGTATTTTTTTTTTTATACCTTGTTAGTGTTGAATTAATAACAGTCTCTTTCCTATACCAGAATGTTTTAAGGTTTGGTGGTGTCTACATTTATTTTTCTTAGAAAACATACACATGGACATCCCTGAGTTTTAACGAGGTGAAGTTTAAACTGGAAAAGTTTTAAAGAACTTTATTGGTTGATTCTTTTTAAAAAAGAATAAAGAAATATAGGATAAATAAAAAAAGAACAAAATTTAAGAAATGTTGTTGAAATTTTGTTTAGTAAATTTACTATGGATTTTTAATATTTTTAAAGCAATAATAGCTATATTGCAGTATTTTTTGTTATAACGTTGTTTTATTTGTAATGAATTAGCTGGGGTTGATTTTTTTTTCATTATACCTTGTTAGTGTTGCTTAATAAAGACTATACACACAGAATGTGTTAAAAAAAAAGTGCGATTCCCCAGGAAACCATGGAACCTGAGTAATCTAGTAAAATGTACCCACTTAATTACAGTAATGAAAAGAGGAACAGGAACTAAAGTAACCTCAGTAATAAACGCGGGGTATATTTAAATTTTGTGTAATTGCAGAATGTAGTTAATTGCAGCGGATGGCTTTTATATTACTTAATGACTTTGTTTTTTTGAAATGGTCTAGTTGTGGTTCGAAGGCAATAGAAAAGGGATAATAAAAACGACTGTATTTTGCAGAATGAAAGTGTATTGGAATGTGTATTTTGCAGTTATGACTATTATATTGCTGAAACTAAACTGTATATTACAAATGAATAGTATATTGCAGTAATGACTAGTATATTACAGTAATGACTAGTATATTACAGTAATGAATAGTATATTGCAGTAATGACTAGTATATTACAGTAATGACTAGTATATTGCAGTAATAAACTAGTATATTGCAGTAATAAACTAGTATATTGCAGTAATGACTAGTATATTGCAGTAATGAATAGTATATTGCAGTAATAAACTAGTATATTGCAGTAATGACTAGTATATTGCAGTAATGACTAGTATATTACAGTAATGAATAGTATATTGCAGTAATGACTAGTATATTACAGTAATGAATAGTATATTGCAGTAATGACTAGTATATTACAGTAATGACTAGTATATTACAGTAATGAATAGTATATTGCAGTAATGAATAGTATATTGCAGTAATGACTAGTATATTACAGTAATGAATAGTATATTGCAGTAATGAATAGTATATTGCAGTAATGACTAGTATATTACAGTAATGAATAGTATATTGCAGTAATGACTAGTATATTACAGTAATAAACTAGTATATTGCAGTAATGAATAGTATATTGCAGTAATGACTAGTATATTGCAGTAATGAATAGTATATTGCAGTACTGACTAGTATATTACAGTACTGACTAGTATATTACAGTAATAAACTAGTATATTGCAGAAACTGACTAGTATATTACAGTAATGAATAGTATATTGCAGTAATGAATAGTATATTGCAGAAACTGACTAGTATATTACAGTAATAAACTAGTATATTGCAGTAATAAACTAGTATATTGCAGAAACTGACTAGTATATTACAGTAATGACTAGTATATTGCAGTAATAAACTAGTATATTACAGTAATGAATAGTATATTGCAGTAATGACTAGTATATTACAGTACTGACTAGTATATTACAGTACTGACTAGTATATTACAGTAATGAATAGTATATTGCAGAAACTGTATAGTATATTGCAGTAATAAACTAGTATATTACAGTAATGAATAGTATATTGTAGTAATGACTAGTATATTGCAGTACTGACTAGTATATTACAGTACTGACTAGTATATTACAGTAATGAATAGTATATTGCAGTAATGACTAGTATATTACAGTACTAAACTAGTATATTACAGTAATAAACTAGTATATTGCAGTAATGTATAGTATATTGCAGAAACTAAACTAGTATATTGCAGTAATGAATAGTATATTGCAGTAATGACTAGTATATTACAGTACTGACTAGTATATTACAGTACTGACTAGTATATTGCAGTAATGAATAGTATATTGCAGTAATAAACTAGTATATTGCAGAAACTGACTAGTATATTACAGTAATGAATAGTATATTGCAGTAATGAATAGTATATTGCAGTAATGACTAGTATATTACAGTAATGAATAGTATATTGCAGTAATGACTAGTATATTACAGAAACTAAACTAGTATATTGCAGAAACTGACTAGTATATTACAGAAACTGAATAGTATATTGCAGTAATAAACTAGTATATTGCAGTAATGACTAGTATATTACAGTAATGAATAGTATATTGCAGTAATGAATAGTATATTGCAGTAATGACTAGTATATTGCAGAAACTGACTAGTATATTACAGTAATGAATAGTATATTGCAGTAATGACTAGTATATTGCAGTACTGAATAGTATATTGCAGTAATGACTAGTATATTACAGTAATGAATAGTATATTGTAGTAATGACTAGTATATTGCAGTACTGACTAGTATATTACAGTACTGACTAGTATATTACAGTAATGAATAGTATATTGCAGTAATGACTAGTATATTGCAGTACTGAATAGTATATTGCAGTAATGACTAGTATATTGCAGTAATTAATAGTATATTGTAGTAATGACTAGTATATTGCAGTACTAAACTAGTATATTGCAGAAACTAAACTAGTATATTACAGTAATAAACTAGTATATTGCAGTAATGACTAGTATATTACAGAAACTGAATAGTATATTGCAGTAATGACTAGTATATTGCAGTAATGACTAGTATATTGCAGTAATAAACTAGTATATTACAGTACTGAATAGTATATTGCAGTAATGATAGTATATTACAGTACTGACTAGTATATTACAGTACTGACTAGTATATTGCAGTAATGAATAGTATATTGCAGTAATGAATAGTATATTGCAGTATGACTAGTATATTGCAGTACTGACTAGTATATTACAGTAATAAACTAGTATATTGCAGAAACTGACTAGTATATTGCAGTACTGACTAGTATATTGCAGTAATGAATAGTATATTGCAGTAATGACTAGTATATTACAGTACTGACTAGTATATTACAGTAATGAATAGTATATTGCAGTAATGAATAGTATATTGCAGTAATGAATAGTATATTACAGTAATGAATAGTATATTGCAGTAATGACTAGTATATTACAGTTAATTTGAATAGTATATTGCAGTAATGAATAGTATATTGCAGTAATAAACTAGTATATTGCAGTAATGACTAGTATATTACAGTAATGAATAGTATATTGCAGTAATAAACTAGTATATTGCAGTAATGAACTAGTATATTGCAGTAATGACTAGTATATTACAGTAATGAATAGTATATTGCAGTAATGACTAGTATATTGCAGAAACTAAACTAGTATATTGCAGTAATGACTAGTATATTACAGTAATGAATAGTATATTGTAGTAATGACTAGTATATTGCAGTACTGACTAGTATATTGCAGTAATGACTAGTATATTACAGTAATAAATAAAAGTAAAATTGGCAGTAATGAATAGTATATTGCAGTAATGACTAGTATATTACAGTACTGACTAGTATATTACAGTAATGAATAGTATATTGCAGTAATGAATAGTATATTGCAGTAATGACTAGTATATTACAGTAATGAATAGTATATTGCAGTAATGACTAGTATATTACAGTACTGACTAGTATATTACAGTAATGAATAGTATATTGCAGTAATGAATAGTATATTGCAGTAATGACTAGTATATTACAGTAATGAATAGTATATTGCAGTAATGAATAGTATATTGCAGTAATGACTAGTATATTGCAGTAATGACTAGTATATTGCAGTACTGAATAGTATATTGCAGTAATGACTAGTATATTACAGTAATGAATAGTATATTGTAGTAATGACTAGTATATTGCAGTACTGACTAGTATATTACAGTACTGACTAGTATATTACAGTAATGAATAGTATATTGCAGTAATGACTAGTATATTACAGTACTGAATAGTATATTACAGTAATGACTAGTATATTGCAGTAATGACTAGTATATTACAGTAATGAATAGTATATTACAGTAATGAATAGTATATTGCAGTAATGAATAGTATATTACAGTACTGACTAGTATATTACAGTACTGACTAGTATATTGCAGTAATGAATAGTATATTGCAGTATTGACTAGTATATTGCAGTACTGACTAGTATATTACAGTACTGACTAGTATATTACAGTAATGAATAGTATATTACAGTAATGAATAGTATATTGCAGTAATGACTAGTATATTACAGTAATGAATAGTATATTGCAGTAATGACTAGTATATTGCAGTACTGACTAGTATATTACAGTACTGACTAGTATATTACAGTAATGAATAGTATATTACAGTAATGAATAGTATATTGCAGTAATGACTAGTATATTACAGTAATGAATAGTATATTGCAGTAATGACTAGTATATTACAGTAATGAATAGTATATTGCAGTAATGAATAGTATATTGCAGTAATGACTAGTATATTACAGTAATGAATAGTATATTGCAGTAATGACTAGTATATTACAGTACTGACTAGTATATTACAGTACTGACTAGTATATTACAGTAATGAATAGTATATTGCAGTAATGAATAGTATATTGCAGTAATGACTAGTATATTACAGTAATGAATAGTATATTGCAGTAATGACTAGTATATTACAGTAATGAATAGTATATTGCAGTAATGACTAGTATATTGCAGTAATGACTAGTATATTACAGTAATGAATAGTATATTGCAGTAATGACTAGTATATTGCAGTACTGACTAGTATATTACAGTACTGACTAGTATATTACAGTAATGAATAGTATATTGCAGTAATGACTAGTATATTACAGTACTGAATAGTATATTACAGTAATGAATAGTATATTGCAGTAATGACTAGTGTATTACAGTACTGAATAGTATATTGCAGTAATTAATAGTATATTGCAGTACTAAGTAGTATATTACAGTAATGACTAGTATATTACAGTACTGAATAGTATATTGCAGTACTGAATAGTATATTACAGTACAGAATAGTATATTACAGTACTGACTAGTATATTGTGGTACTGACTAGTATATTCCGGTACTGAATGGTACATTGCAGTAGTGAGTAATTATATTGCAGTAATAACTAGTATATTTCAGTACTGAATTGAATATTACAGTACTGACTGGTACATTGTAGTACTGAGTAGTATATTACATTAATGACTAGTATATTACAGTACTGAATGGTACATAACAGTAATAAGTAGTATATTACAGTACTGAATGGTACATTGCAGTAATAAGTAGTATATTACAGTACTGAATGGTACATTGCAGTAATAAGTAGTATATTACAGTACTGAATGGTACATTGCTGTACTGAGTAGTTTATTACAGTACTGATTGGTGTATTATAGCACTGATTCATGTAATGCAGTACTAATTGCTTGTATTACAGTACTGAATGGTCTATTAAAGGACTGATTGATATATTACACTACTGACTTGTGTGTTACAGTACTGAATGGTATATAACATTGCTGACTGATGTATTCAGTAGACAATAAGCTGGAAGGGTGGAGTTTAAAACACTTCTGGTATCGTAGGCGTGCTCCGGAGTGAACTTCCTCTTCCTCTCTCTCGTTCAATATTTTTTCGTTGCACCGGTGTTCCTCTCTCATGTAAGTGTTTCATTAGGCATGTGTCAGTGTGATGCTTTCCCTGTGTATAAGGAATCCTCCTACATGCTTCTCACTCACACTAACCCATACAGGTGGTGTGTGCATATTGCGCGTGGGCTCTGGAGGTGCCAATGAGAGAGGAAAGTGGATCAGTCTCCTGGTCTTCGGCGTGCTAGTCTGGCTTAACGCTTGATTAACCATCTCGACTCAATGCATTCATCTCCTTTCACGCTCTCTCTATCATAGAATGAATAGCAATTATGAAAAAAAATCCACTTTTTATTCTCTGTTAGCCTCATTAGCACTTTTATCACTAGCTTGTACATTTCTCTAGTCTGGCTTAAATAGCTGCGCAATATAAGGTAATGGTGCCATATAAACCTACAACCTGTCAGTCACAGTTTTAGGCACTGTAATGAATTCCAGTAATGAAGCTGAAAATAAAACCCATGTCGGTGGTTAACGAAGAAAGAACAGGAAGGTCAAGACATCACGTGAAGCCATGAAATTGCTTCTCTTCATGGTGGAGGAGGATCAGTGGAGGAACTGGAGAACTTTCAGAAGCTGCAGAATGTTAGAGTCACATTTTGGAGATCCATAACATAGCAGTACAAAATGGAGTTTGTGTTTGTCAGCTTTCCCACTCCAGAGCCACGCTCCAACAGTGTGTATCACACACTCGTCAGGCCAGCTTGGATGCATTTTTTATGACAGGCCGCTTTGACAGAAGAAACGTGGAGAAAGAGAGGCGGCTATGGAGGCTGATGGCCCAGGGGAAACAGACTGCCCACATCTAGAGACTAGTGGAGGAGTGAGACTGTACCACATCAGAGAACAGTAAAGAGGGGACTGTACCACTTCAGAGAGCATCATTTATATGCCTCAGGCATTTCTGTTTCTGTGTTTTAGTTTGTTTTGTTGTGAATATTCTTCCCCTGTCTCCCTCCATCACCCAGTCTTTATTCTCACTGCTCATTCTCATCTCATCATCTCTCTGTCTGTACCACTCTTTCTTGCTTGCGCTCTATCTCTCTGTTTCTCTGTTCTTTTGTCACTCCCCAGGCCGTATCACTCTGCTTTGGTTTCTGTGATTTGAGGCACTGCTCGTCCTGTTTGAGAGGATCAAAGTGGTGCAGGCTGTTCGATTCTCAGTCCTCTGCTCCCCACGGCCGTGTTCCCTCTGCCTCCAGCCTTCTTTAACTCAACTCTGTCTCCCCAGAACATGCCAGCTCGCATGAGAGAGAAACAGAGATGTGCATGAGCATGCCCATCACTTTTGCCCCTGTTGTGTAGAGAGAAGGGAGCAAGGAAGGAAAAACAGCAGAAAGAATAGAGAAGTAAAGAGGAAAGGAAAGGGAAGCAAAGAGGAAAGAACAGGGAAGAAAAGTGGAAAGGGAAGAATAATGAAGAAGAAGCTCGGAAGCTTTTTGCTGTGAAAAGAAAAGTAGAACAGAAATAAAGTAAAGTAAGTAAGAAATTCTAAGTCGGGAAAAGGAAGGGAAGAAGGAAGGAAGGAAAGAAGGAAGGAAAAAAGGAAGGAATGAATGAAAGAGGGAAGGAAGGAAAGAAGGAAACAATAAACCTAGGCAGGTTAAAAAAGGACCAGAAAGAAGGGGTAAAGGGAGGGAATAAAGGAAGAGTGTAGCAGGGAGGCTGCAGAAGAACGGGGCAGATCTTGCTTAGAGATGGAGAGGAGTTGTGAAGTGGAGGAAAGTGCCTGAAGCTCTTTATTACTCTGGCGAGTCAGACCTTCGCTAATTGGTTATTAGATTGCAAAGATGTGCAGGAACAAGCCTTAATTAGGTTAGTGGTTTCTAAAATGAAAGGTTTTAATGCACTAGTGCTGTTCGGCTCATGACGATGAGTGAGCGTGGTTTCGCCGTCAGGACGCACCATACTCGTTTTCCTCCATTTATACTGATGCCACTAATTAGCATTGTGACCTTTCAATTAGCACAAATGCCTTAATGCCAGGAGCTATTACTGTTAAGAAGTGCTGCTATTGTCCAGCTGGTGTTATGACCCAGCCTCCGGCCTTCTTCCTTCAGGTTTAGTGTTCTTTTCTGTCATTTCCTCCAGCACTATGCCAGCAGAATTACAGCACACAAATATATGTAAATATATGCTTTAAAATGAGGTGGCTGTGTAGATGAAGTGTTTGTTGTCATGGTGAAAAAAGAGACAGATGTGTGGAATAATGTTTGTTGCAACCAGGCACACAATTGGCCTTTAACTGAGCTGAGCCTATTTTAGCCTAAAGCATTTTTTTTTACCTAATTTAAACATCACAGGAGGGACAATAAATTGATAAATAATAATAGATATTAGAAAAATGGCACCCAAAATGGTGCCATTGTGATTTACACCTAGCATAACATTTCTTAGCTCACATTGACAAGCATCGTAATGCTGTTCAACAGCTGGTCATCAAGGATTAACTGAAGGCACTGAAGTGATCACCACCTCCAATAACTTCCAAATCAGCCTCTTTTCCCCTGCAGTGCATCAGTAAGCTTCGGGATTCAATGATGGATGTCCATAGTTGTAATACTGACACAGCTCCAGAGGGGTCAAAGGAAACTTTGATCAGCATAAAAAGTTACCTTCAATTCATCCATAGTCACTTTTCTACAGCATTGTAAACACTGTGCATTTCGGGTGTGTGTGGGGGTGGGGGGGTGGGGGATGTACCTGCACAGTGCCTTTGAGCACGGCTGCCTCAGGGTCGGAGATTGAAACGCACAAGTGGTGTGTGAGGCAGCGAGGCTAAGTGGCTATCGATTTCCTCACGCAAGGAAAGGAAACAGGCCGCTTTCTTAGCATGGCTTAGCAGGCAACACTGGCCAGCTGGTAATTGGCTT
The DNA here is from genome assembly GCA_033459395.1 of Hemibagrus guttatus. Lineage (NCBI taxonomy): Eukaryota > Metazoa > Chordata > Actinopteri > Siluriformes > Bagridae > Hemibagrus > Hemibagrus guttatus. The sequence continues at coordinate 15,599,129 of JAUCMX010000023.1, read as the reverse complement.
TTAAGGCCGAAATGTCTTTGGTCGGTGCATTTTTAATGGCTTTTTTAAAGGCCTTTTTGTGGTAGATAGCACAATTTCACACACACAGACACATGCAAATAGAGGCATACTGTACACACAAACACATAGATGTTGTGGTATTGTGTTTAAAAGTGTAAGAAATGTGTTTACAGTATAATAGAACATTTCAGTTTAGAAACATTGAGACAGAATGGTCTATTGCTCTATACCAAGACAGATAACTGGGAAACAGACAATAGCTTCCTGTATTTCTCTTCCTCTCCTTTCTTTCTTTCTTTCTTTCTTTCTTTTTTTTTTTTATTAAAGTTCCGATCAGGTAATAGATTAATTTCTTTTCTTGCTAATTTCTCATCCTGGCTTTGTAATACCAACAGAGCTGAACAACACACAGCAATACAACAACACAACTGAGCCTTGTTTGGCTAGTCAGTGAGCTAGTTTCTGTCCCTGTTGTGGATGGGGATGGGCTTTTGGTCAAGCCATCAGTCCCTCTCTCCCACCGGTCCTCCAGACTTGCCTGTACAGATGTGTAATTAGCGGACAGAGAAGGCCTGTGGTGCATGAAAGGCCACCGAGGAGCGTGGAGAAGTACTAATTAAGAATGGCATTCAGATGACGGAAAATCCCTCTTGATTTTGTGTGTGTGTATGTGTAGGGGATCTCCCACTGATGATCCTGGGAGAGAGCACTACATCAGCTTATGGAGGGATCTGGCACCATCTGAAAGGATTTCATGCACGAACACATTCTAATCCTCTGAAGCCTCCTCCCCTTTATGCTATTGGCCTGCTGGAGCAACGTCAGAATACTCTATTTTCACACTCAAAGCCTTGCCAAATCACATCCACACCTACATAAATATGTAGCCTTTGTAAAACCTCTCGTGGCCCTAGCAGAAATTTGCAGTCTCCTTGCAAGATATTTATGAGCGTTGTGGGATTAAATGATTGAAAGTCACTTTTTTCTTTTAACAGTTTAGCATGACTTAGCAGTTTACCTTCAAGGTCAAGATTTCATTCTGGTTTTGCTAGCTTTCTAAATGCAATTTAACTTTCTTAAAAATCATTTATAGTTACTAAATTAATTTATATTGCTTTGTCTACACTGGTTAGGAACAAGCTAAACAACCAGAATTTTAACACATAAGTAAATAAAAACAGATATACGTACACCGATCAGGCATAACATTATGAGCAGTGAGAGGTGAAGTGAATAACGCTGAAGATCTCCTCATCATGGCACCTGTTAGTGGGTGGGATATATTAGGCAGCAAGTGAACATTTTGTCCTCAAAGTTGATGTGTTAGAAGCAGGAAAAATGGACAAGCGTAAGGATTTGAGCGAGTTTGACAAGGGCCAAATTGTGATGGCTAGACGACTGGATCAGAGCATCTCCAAAACTGCAGCTCTTGTGGGGTGTTCCCGGTCTGCAGTGGTCAGTATCTATCAAAAGCAGTCCAAGGAAGGAACAGTGGTGAACCAGCGACAGGGTCATGGACGGCCAAGGCTCACTGATCCACGTGGGGAGTGAAGGCTGGCCCGTGTGATCCAATCCAACAGACGAGCTACTGTTGCTCAAATTGCTGAAGAAGTTAATGCTGGTTCTGATAGAAAGGTGTCAGAATACACAGTGCATGACGGGTCAGGGCTGTTTTGGCAGCAAAAGGGGGACTAACACAATATTAGGCAGGTGGTCATAATGTTATGCCTGATTGGTGTATATGAAATGTAGCTTCTTGATTGAGCGTGCATTCCATTCCACAGTCTAAAATTGTGATTTCTGATAAATTTATAGTATGTATGAAAATATCATGTTTACCCACTGATTAAATCAACATTTCCTCCATTTTGGATTTTCTGTGCCGTAAGATGCAATATTTTTTCAAGCCTTTCTGAATTCAAATGACAACTGTATGTTATAATAAAATAACTATAACAAAAAAAATATAGAAATAAGCAAAATATATGTATACATTTTGGAAATGCATATAGATTAAAAAAAAAAAAAGAGAGAACATTGTACTATAATGTAATGTAATAACATTTGCCTTCTTCAAGCAAGCAAGAAAGAAACTTTTCAACTTTTTAAGCTTGTTTCAAGGACATTAGGAAAAAAGCACATAAAAAAGAATTCCATCTGGAGACCAATATGTCTGAATCTCAAATACGGACATTGTGAGAGCAGAAAAAGCAGGAAGGCTGAAGACAGCTGGCATTTGGCCCCAGTGTTGGCGCATCACTCCCTTGGTCTAGGGATTTCATTATGGCGTTATTTATTATTCTACACCCCTATCAGCCTGTGTTCACCCTGACCCCAGCCCTCTATATACTGACTTTGAGTTACTGATTAGTGTAATGTGTCTGAAATCAGAATCCGAATGAAGTAACGGGGCTCATCTGGGCTAGTGAGAAACTGCTCACTGTGAAAGAAATGAAAAATTGTGATGAGAAACAAGTAATGTTCCGAACCTTCTAAAGCATACGTCGAAATAATTCTCAGATGCTTCCGTTTCCTTTTCGTCTCTATCTGCTCCCATTCCTGGCCAAAAGAGAGTTGTTTTAATAATCAATTTCTATTTTTTAATTTCTCAAACACTTATTTTCACCATTCACTAGTCTTATATCTACAAATCCTGATTATTTGTGCATCTCAGTGTCCGTGTCGCTGCGTATAAACAACCTTGGGCCTGGATTTCATGTCATCATGTCTAGCAACTGGCCTATTTTCCCAGCATGTCCTGTACACTCCTCTTCATCCCAGAGCTGAGACTCCCAATTGATAAATGCAGGCACCGTGAAATGGAGAGGTGGAAAGACACAGGCGGCTCAAAATGATCTGTATCGCGCTCTGTACACACCGGTTGCCACGGCGGCAGCCATGCCCAGTGCGCTTCATCACTTTACACATTTTGGATTTGCCCTGGATGAGACTTAATGAGCCACTAGTCAGATGGCCTGCTGAGATATAAGGGAATGCTCCATTGCATAGGTGCGTAGAGGTTTTTGCTGATAATATGGTGCTCATATTAGTATGTGGAGTCGTGTTTCCTCTGACTTATTAACACACACTCTGCTTTATCACAGAGTTTAATTGTCTTCCTTAACACCTACATAATAACTACCATACGAATGAGTCATAAATCATAATTTGTGTTTTTAAAGTTAAAAAAAATCATTTATTTTTGAAAGGTGATTCATCTCATAAATTACACTATTGGCTAGCAGTATGACCTATGAGGTGATTTTTTTTTTTTTATTATTATTATTATTTTCTTTTTTCTCTTGTAACCTGTGCAAACACAAGCCAAGGCAGAACTGTTATCTCATTAAGCTCATTTATCCTATTTGTCTCCTGATCCTATTGCACATGCCAGCACTAACCAAGCCGAGTTATTAATGAGCCATAAATGTTGCACCAATAAACAAAATCCACCCAGTTCAAATGAACATCCAGCCATTAATTACGGCAATCAAATCATTAATTTGTTTGGAATGAAGTAAACAAACATTTTCAATGCTGAATTGAGTTCGGATTTAGCTACTGCTAGGCGGAGCGCATGTGTGTGTGTTAAAGAAAAGCTAGAGCGTCACTAAAATCTCGGCCAGGTGGGGGGACTTCCTGTCAGGATGAGCAGCCATGAGTGACCCTGCACTGGCTTGCTGGTCTGTGAGGAGTGATTTGTGTTGAATGACCACAGCAGAGGAGTCTTGCCCTGCAGGAGATCCACTCAAGCAGAGCACTGGGAGAAGCTAATTAGCAGCTCTATTGGTGTGTGTGTATGTGTGTGTGTGTGTGTGTGTGAGTGTAAGGCTGGAGCATGCCATGTTCTAGGAATGACTGTATGTGGCATCTCTGTCTGATCATGTGCTGATTTTTCTCAGATTTTTTTTTTTGTTTGTTTAATTAGTTTCATTATACTGATGTTCACCACAGCCCACATCTTAAGCACAATGAAATCATTCCAAACTGAATCCCTTTCAGGTATATCTAGGCCAATTTGTTTGAAGACATTCAGGTTTGAGATCAAACGATGGATATGAAATGATCAACCGAATCAAACCGGCAACCTGCTGACATCATCAAACTGTTGCGTTGTTCTTTTGTGATGCTTTTCCCAGCTTGTAACTGGTTTGTTTCTCCCTTCAGTCTCCTCTTCAGGAGGTGAAATGCTGCTCAGTTGGGTTTAAGGTCTAAAACCTTGCACAAGGTCTAAAAACAGTTTAAAACCTTGCACTGTTTTCCCCTGATGAACTCCTTTCTTGTCTTGCCAGTGTGTTTTGGGTCATTGTCTTGCCACATGAAGAAGTTAATCCCAATCGATTGGATGCATTTCTTTGTAAATTGGCAGACAGAATGTTTGTGTAGATTTCTGAATTCATTCTGTTGCTAGCGTCACGATTTACAGGATCAGTAAAGATTAGTGAGTCTGTTCCAGATGCAGCCATGCAAGTCCAAGCCATGACACTACCACCACCATGCTCCAGCCGTGAGCTTTTGGACCATGAGCAGATCCTTTCTTTCTCCACACTTGGGCCTTTCCATCACTTTGGTAGATCTCTGTAGATTTCTGGATTTCTTTGGTCTGGCTTTCTGATTCTTACTGCATTGCGTGGGATGGACCTTATATTTATACATCTTCTTCCAATGGTGGATTATGATAGCTTCACCCCTGCATGTAGAAGTTGGTTGTTGGTGTTGTTTTGGAGATTTTTCAGTCTAATGCTGTCCTTCTTCACCTGGAACACATATTGCATATGTGAAATGAGAAATATATATAGAGAGAGAGACTTCGAGTGAAAAGTGAGATTTCACTCGTCATTCCCGTGTATAAAATGTGGAAGAGCAGCAGCTGATCAGTAATGACAGATATAGACATTTTGAATGACAATGTCCTCGTACTGCCTCTCAGCTTGGTAGCGTAGCTGTGCTTCCCTATGTCCCTGCGTTATTACTCCAGCTCTGCACGACATAAAGAACCTGGCACCACCGCAATAAAAGTTTGACTGAGGGATGCAATAACTCTGTAGCTCTTTCATCACGTCAGTCTTGACTGATGTGGAATAATCAGCCATTGAAATCAGGGCTATGGAAGAAGGAAATTGGAGAAGGAAAAAAAAAAAAGCAGCTGAATTGACAAAATGTGAAATGTCATAATGCACAATAATAACGGGATCAATGCATCTCCTACCTATATTTGGAACCGGGTAACGTCTGAGCCTAGCAATGTTGCCACAATATTCATTTTTTGCATATTTCATAGCATGTCTTACCAAACTCAGCCGACCGGAGAAGCCGAAGGAGGAGCTGCTCAGCGCTGCCTCCGGTGGAGAAAGTGTGCGATAGCAGTCAAGGGCAAAAGTGCATGGGTTCAGTTGTGTGTGACAAATTGCACTGCAATCTATTAAACTTGCAGGCGAACTTGAAGTTAATTACAATGAAACCTCTCTCTCTCTCTCTCTCTCTCTCTCTCTCTCTCTCTCTCTCTCTCTCTCTCTCTCTCTCTCTTTTCTTCTTCTGAGTCTCTTGACCCATTTTCCTGGGTCCATTTTCACTGCTCCAGATGTGTTCCCTTCTGACTGCCAGCTTCACCATGCACACTGTTTTCCACCTCCACTCCACCAGCCATGTTTACACACACATCTCCGGGCCTCTCACAGCGCCATATTTCAGAACACAGTGTACGTGTGTGTTTGTGTTTGCAAACTTGGACAGTAAAACCGAGAACGCAGCATTGCATAGGATGCCTAGGATTAGGGTTAGTTTTTTTGTTTTTTTTTTTTGTTTCATATTTTGAGTAATTTACCGAGGCACCGACCCAGGTGCAAACCCGATCAGCGTCTATCAAACTGAGTCCTCCTGCTGTGGCTCCTGCTTTAAATACACACAGACAGCTTTGCTCTTGTCCTTCACCCTACATTACATGAAACAAAGCTCATGTAGAGCTCAGAGCATAGCCAAGCCTCTGAGAAACCTCCTAGAGGTTACCTTGCATGGTGTATGTGTACATTTAACATATGGTAGTGGTTTTAGATGATTAAGCTCTGACACACAGCTGGCTCACATCTCCAGCTCTTATTGCGTGTGCTTATTTAAAGTTAGCTTGATAGACCTTTGCCCTGATAGTGAGTTCATCAGTTTCCTTTAGAGAAGAAAAGATTGAAATTTGCCAGAGAATATTTCCTTATCTTTGATTTATACAAGAGATGACATTTGATTACAATCTCCTTAAATTTAAACTAATATTGGAAGTATTACCACATGCCAAGGCGACGAAACACATTTGGAAATCTTATTGCGTTAAATCAGACTGTCCAGTCCTGAGAAGCTGAGTGTCTTTTCAGTGCTTTCAGCCAGGCATTAGCATGCGGTCAGATAAGGCGTGATGGCGTCGACAGCCAGGTTCAATGCTATCAGCACTGCTATTGAACACCACTGAAAGAAACTTAAGGAACTTGAGAAAGGCACTCAGAGAAAAGTCCAAGTAAAATGTTTGCACAGTGATTACAACACCTCTATATGCAGACCAAGTATATCCTGGACAATCAATATTCAGTTATGTTTGTCATCACAGGCTTGTTTTTTTTTTTGTTTTTTTTTGTTGTATAATTGCTTATGCTATCAGCAAAAGTGAATCAATTATAAAAGAAAAACTAAAAAAAAAAAAAGAGTCACAACAGTGCATTTACTGTGGGTTTTTCTTGGGGTTGTTTTGTTTGGGTTTTTTTTATACAGTTTTTCATACACTATTTCTTTTTATAAAAGAAATTTCTTTTTATAAAAGAAATAGTTGATTTTGTGGTGTAGATGCTAGTTATAGTGCAAAAAAAAGTGTTTTTTCTTTTTGTTTTTTTGTTGTTTTTTTTTATTTATTTTTATTTTACAGTTCAGGAATTTTATTTGAGAAATTTATTCACTTTTCTGCAGTATTCTACGCCTAAATGTATGTATATATATATATATATATATATATATATATATATATATATATATATATATATATATATATATATGTGTGTGTGTGTGTATGTGTGTGTGTGTGTACATCTAAATGTGTGTATGAATTGCTATGTGCTTATTGTACAGCGTAGTGACCTTGAATTTCTCTCTCTCTGTTTTTTTTTTCATGTTCCTGGATCTTCTGGCTGTTCTCCGATACAGGTACTGTAGATTTCTGCTATCAAAGACATAACTGTTCTTTTTGTATTTTTTTTATTATTATTTTTATTCTAGAATTAAAAGAGATTTTTAGTCGATAGTCCCCATTTGCAGATATAATCAAGTCCAAGACTAGGTTTAACCTGTGTCAGGGGAATCGTCTCGATTTCATCGACTGCATGCTTTAAGAGTCTCTGAGGGATGTGTAAAAGTCATTATTGCATCTCAGAGCTTTCTTCCCTCTAATCTTATCTTATGTTGTATGTAGTTTTATTGTTTTGTGTAAGTTTTTGCTTAGAGTCTAGCTTTGCCCGTTTTGTTCATAGAGGCACCTCAGAAGCCTGGTATATGGAGTAAGGTAGTTACGGACCTAACAAATGGCTATTAATGTTCATTATCTTTATTTCGACTGACCTCCTCGACTCTGGTGTGTCGATGTATATGGCAGAGGTGATCTCCATGCTGATGAGCATAGGGATTGGAAAGAGTGAATAAGAGTAATAGAGCAAGATTGAGGTTTTCTATTTTGGCTCAAGAGAGGAAGAGGATGTGGGGAATGTAGTGGACAGAAGGAAATGGATGTGGAGGTCATGGGAAGAGATTTTTCCATTCTTAATATATGGTCTCTCAAACCGTGCCCCGTTCACCCACAAGCCATCAGCTGTCAGAGAAACCAGTCTTCTAGAGCTGGGTCACATGACCTACAGCCTCAAACACAGGCACAGTGCATACTAAGGAACGTTTCCAAATATTTTACAATATTACTTCCTAGTTAAAGTTGTTACTCTTTCATAATATTGCTTCCAGTAACTTTGCCAGAGCTGAAAATAATTGCTCTTCATACTTTTGCCCGGTTTTGTTCTAGGAGCTGGTGCTAATTAGCGTGAATGAATTCTTATTTCTTATTCACTGCTGATCTCTGGTGATTTTGGCTCGGGATGTGCAAAATCCCCAAGACAAGGTAGCTTTTAATAGCAGAATGAGTTTGATGTGAATATCATGACTAGGAACATTAACGTGTATCGGCCTGAAGATATTCTTTATATATTATAAGCTGCTTATCTAAATTTTACATGACTTGTTCTTTACATAATCTCATAACGTGCAAGATTCAAGATCGTTTATTGGCACGTCAATAGAATTACTAATATTAATATGCAATCATTTAAAAGTTGTTGAATATGTAAATAATTAAACATGCCTATGCTTGCTGTTATGCTATTATCATGTTGTATTTTTATTCATTTTTGCATTTACATTTAATGTCGTGGAACAAATAAAGGCTATATATTTCTTATGAAATTGATAAAGGAATAATGTTACCGCAAATCAGTGCAGAAAAACATGACGTCGCACCGTAAAAGTACAGCTTTACCTCGGATTGTTACAAAACGCTGACACTGGAGACTCCTTCCACAAGCTGCTTTATTATTATTATTATTATTATTATTATTATTATTATTATTATTATTAATAAATAACAGCATTATCATCTGTTACATTGGAGACTTACTCATAACACAAATGCCTAGTTTGTTTATGGTGCCAGATGGCAAGAAAAAAAAAACTCAGTGAAATGATGTGAGAAAGAAACCTTGAGACTCTAAAGAGAAGCCATCCTCACCTGGGTGACACCGAAGAGCGTGATTATAAATCATTTCCGTTCTATAACTGTGTACTTTATGGTCACAAAGTACAATTGTGTACCAGGAAATTCATTCTAGTCTGTCTGGTTGAAGTTATCAACTGTTCACTGATGGAGACTGAACTGTTTGCACCAATTGAAGTCATCAAAGCCATCTTCACCTTCTCGTGTATGTCTCGGCTGTCCGTACGGGATCATCCACACCAGCATCAAGCAGATCCCGAGTGATCTTCTAAAGTGGGCAGCCTCCTAAAGGTATAAAGGAAATTGGAGACAAAGGGAGTGGCCAAGATGCAACTGAAATACTCATACTCACAAAAGAGAAAGACTTGGCCACCATGATGGTGCCAATAATTAAATCAGGTTAAGCATCATGAGTCTGAATATGTCTGTTAATCTCTCATCTTAACTTAAGTCCTGTTGATTTAAAAGAACTATTGAATGTTTCACCTTATATTGAGAAACTGATTCTTTGGACACAGAACCGGTAGAAGTTCATTAAAAAAAAAAATGGGATAAAGAAATGTGCTAACTTGAAACAGGTCTGTATGAGTTTAGATTTCATGTACAAAAAAGTTGAGACATCATGAATGGCTAAAAATATGAGGAAGCGATGGAGTGCTGCGAATAGAAATTAGAAATGTTGATCCTGGTTATCGCCCCATTGGCACCACCAAGTGTAAAAGCGTAAAAAGTCCTTAATTTGTCCTTAACGTCGTTCCGTCTCTCTTTCCTCAAATCATCCACCTTTTTTTTTTCTCTGAAATTCATTTGAGGATGATTGTAAAGTATCTGTCTCGATGCTTAATGAGGCGGGTGAGAAATGGATCTGCCGAGTGAAATATGGCTGGCGCGAACTCGCCCGCTCTAATGAAATTGCGGAGGCAGAGCGTGCTGCCAGTGAGCGCATACCTCCGTATACACGGGAACGCCAGCGCCATCCATCAGAGATCCACACATGCCATCTCTCTGTGCGCAAAAGGGCAAGGATGATCCTGCTTAACAGGGGGATGAGGAACGGCTTTCCAAGGTCATCCGTGAGGGGTGTGTGTGGGGGGAAATGATACGTGGCTAAATACTGTAATTGTGTGTGTGTGTGTTTGTGTGTACTCGAGTGACAGATTAAGAAATAAGAGAGCACAGTGAATGTGGTTTGGTTTTACACATTTGTGTGCGTGTGTGTGCATGAACCGCTGTAAATGAGAGAAAGTGGTCACCTTCCGTGTGTGTGTGTGTGTGGCAAGTCCCAAGCGTCTCAGAGTCCACATTAAACTGCCACCTCACTAAATTATTCAGAGCGTTTAGCACTTAGTGGGCCGCCTCTCCTGCCATCTGATTAGGGCTATTAGTCACACGGCACAGAAACAGGTCACACCAGGGAACAGCGACGCTCCAAGAATTGCCGATTTCGTGCGGAAAACAAAGACTTTTTCCTCATCAGTGACTAATAATATCCATATGCTCAAATTGATCTAATGGCGTAAGCAGCAGACTGGAACCATACAGCGCTACAATAGCCAGAGATGCTTTATATCCTGCATCAGGAGGCAGAATAACGATTTTACACCACTTTCCACAAAACCTGAGATGGTCTGTGCGGACTTGGGATTCTTGAGTGACGTCTGGTTTTCTTCTATGTCCTGAGACTGTATATGGAATTGAAGAGTGTTCCTTATAATACCTGATACTGTGACATACTGTAGGTGTATTTTATCAGATACCTTATGAAGCACAATATTTTAATACAGAACAATGTTTGAAAAAATACTGTTAATAAATGTGAAGAGCCACATATACGTTACAGCAGAATTCTTTTCTTTGCATATCTCAGCTGAGGCTGAGGAAGTCTGGGTCAGAGCGCTAGGGCAGCTTTGATACAGTGCCCCTGGAGGAGGGAGGGTCAAGACCCTTGATCAATTGCCCAACAGTGGAGCTTGGTAGTGCTGGGCCTTGAACCCTGATCCTTCGATCAACAACCAGAGCTTTAACCTCTTGAGTCATCACTGTACATAGATACCAATGTTAGAAGTGGTATTTGAACCCATGCCTTCAGGGGAAACTGTGACCTCAACACAGTATGTGAAGTTAGACCTGAACGCAGATTGCGACATTAGACCGCTCGGCTATCCTGACTAAATATATATATATATATATATAGACACAAATAATCTGAAGAGCATCTAAGCTTTGAGCAATCAAAGCTGAGATATATATAGCTATATATATATATATATATATATATATATATATATATATATATATATATATATATATATATATATATATATATATATATATATATATATATATATATATATATATATTTGTCCAGCAGAATAGAAATGGACATATATCGATAAACACCGATTTACAATCATTCAATGTCTACCACTTATCCGATCTATTCTCGGGTCACAGGGAACCTGTGCCTATCTCAGGTGTCACTGGGCATCAAGGCAGGATACACCCTGGACGGAGTGCCAACCCATCGCAGGGGACACACACACTGCGGACAATTTAGAGATGCCAGTCAACCTACAATGCATGTCTTGGGACCGGGGGAGAAACCCCCGAGGCACGGGGAGAACACGCAAACTCCACACCCACATGGTGGAGGTGGGAATCGAAAGCCCAACCCTGGAGGTGTGAGGCAAACGTGCTAACTACCAAGCCACCGTGATTTACAAACAGTTTTAACAAATTATTTTTATTGCTGTGTGATTAGTCAAGACACTGTTGGGTTTCTGTATAAAGAGTATCGTGACTGTGTTGACTCTGCCTGGGCAAACAATTAACACACAATAACACTGATACAGAGCTAAAACTTACAGCACAGCTAAAGCTTTATTGATACTAAAACACTGTATAGAAATTTCAACAAAATAAAAGTAAGCTAGGTGGGAAAAGAAAAAAATATAATTTCATCGCTCAGCACAGGCACTCCAAAAATAGGTGAAAAAATCATTTTGTGGTTAAAAAAATTATACAAACATTATTTATCTAAATCATATTATTGTTCATTATTGGAGTTTTTGATTCCTGAGGATTTCACCAACAACTGACTTGTTTTTGTGTTGTTGTTGTTGTTGTGACATTGGTTCAATTCAACCAGATTCAAATGACCAGTCACTTACAGCTTGCTTTTTTTTTTTTTTTTCATATCCTGTGAGTTCCAGGCATGTAAACTTCTGCACAGAGTCTCAGCTCTATTACTTAATAATGAATCTTACAGTGTGTGAAGACATAAAACAAACAGAGACGAACAAAAATACACACATTAGTGCACACAGTAAGGTGATGTGTTTGCATGCAAAAAAACTAATTATTTAACAAGATGAATGATTTAAAAACCTAACAGTACGAGAATACGTTTTAACATCCGGCCTACTTCTCCGAAAGCGTCTCCTAAACGATACTGACGGAAAACACGTCATTTTCCCAGAATATCCGAATCTCATCGCAAGATCTCCGTGACGAACGCGTAGGAAATGTTCTCTGCCTGACGTCCATATGCTCATTGTTAGAAGCCAGACTGGAAGCACAAACCAAACAACTCACACATAATCTTTCATTAGCAGCATTCATGATTATTCACTCAGAGTGCTTGGTTTTCTTCATCTTCTACCAGTCCAAAAAAAAACAACAACAAAAAAACAAGTGTGGAATTTGTGGTGTCCTATTTTTATGTTGTTAGTTTTCTCAGAGTCTGTTTTAAAATAATTGGATGTCTGCTCTGTGATAAAGCACATAGTGATGAATTAATAAGGGAATAAGGGATAATTATGTCTCTTACAGTGCAGTGGAGGGAGAGGGCATTTGGATAACTGTGAGTGGGTGAGTGTGTGAGTGAGTGTGTGAGTGGGTGGGTGAGTGTATGAGTGAGTGGGTGTGTGAGTGAGTGGGTGAGTGCGGTGTGTGAGTAAGTGTGAAAGTGAGTGAGTGGGTGGGTGAGTGAGTGAGTGGGTGAGTGTGTGAGTGAGTGGGGTGAGTGAGTTTGTGAGAGTGTGTGAGTGAGTGTGTGAGTGGGGTGAGTGAGTGAGTTTGTGAGTGAGTGAGTGGAGTTTGTGAGTGAGTGTGTGAGTGAGTGGTGTGAGTGTGTGAGTGAGTGTGTGAGTGGGGTGAGTGAGTGAGTTTGTGAGTGAGTGGGTGAGTGGGGTGAGTGTGTGAGTGAGTGTGTGAGTGAAGTGAGTGAGTGTGTGAGTGAGTGAGTGGGTGAGTGAGTGTGTGTGTGAGTGAGTTTGTGAGTGAGTGAGTGTGTGAGTGTGTGAGTGAGTGTTGTGAGTGAGTGGTGAGTGAGTGAGTTTGTGAGTGAGTGAGTGAGTTTGTGAGTGAGTGTGTGAGTGAGTGTGTGAGTGTGAGTGAGTGAGTGGTGGTGTGTGAGTGAGTGAGTTTGTGAGTGAGTGTGGAGTGAGTGGTGGTGAGTGTGTGAGTGAGTGAGTTTGTGGGTGAGTGTGTGAGTGGGGTGAGTGAGTGATGTGGTGAGTGTGTGAGTGAGTGTGTGAGTGAGTGTGTGAGTGAGTGAGTGGTGGTGAGTGTGGTGGGTGAGTGGGTGAGTGGTGAGTGAGTGAGTTTGTGAGTGAGTGTGTGTGAGTGAGTGAGTGTGTGAGTGAGTGAGTGAGTGAGTGAGTGTGTGGGTGAGTGGGGTGAGTGAGTGAGTGTGTGAGTGAGTGAGTGTGTGAGTGAGTGATTTGTGAGTGAGTGTGTGGGTGAGTGGGGTGAGTGAGTGAGTGGGTGAGTGGTGAGTTTGTGAGTGTGAGTGTGTGAGTGAGTGTGTGAGTGAGTGAGTGGTGAGTGGGTGAGTGGTGGTAGTGGAGTGAGTGAGTGAGTGAGTGAGTGTGTAGTGAGTGAGTGGGTGAGTGAGTGAGTGAGTGGGGTGAGTGAGTGAGTTTGTGAGTGGGTGGTGTGAGTGGGGTGAGTGTGTGAGTGAGTGAGTTTGTGAGTGAGTGGGTGAGTGGTGGTGGTGAGTGTGTGAGTGAGTGAGTGTGTGAGTGAGTGAGTGTGTGAGTGAGTGGTGTGGTGAGTGGTGTGTGAGTGGTGAGTGAGTGAGTGAGTGAGTGTGTGAGTGAGTGAGTTTGTGAGTGAGTTTGTGTGTGAGTGAGTGTGTGAGTGAGTGAGTTTGTGAGTGAGTGTGTGGGTGAGTGGGGTGAGTGAGTGAGTGTGTGAGTGAGTGAGTGTGTGAGTGAGTGAGTTTGTGAGTGAGTGTGTGGGTGAGTGGGGTGAGTGAGTGAGTGGGTGAGTGTGTGAGTGAGTGAGTTTGTGGGTGAGTGTGTGAGTGAGTGAGTGTGTGAGTGAGTGTGTGAGTGAGTGAGTGGGTGAGTGGGGTGAGTGAGTGAGTGTGTGAGTGAGTGTGTGAGTGAGTGAGTTTGTGAGTGAGTGTGTGAGTGTTGTATGTTATTTCTGTCATTTACATATGAGTGCTTGGATTTGTTTTTCCTGTATAAAAGCCTCACGTCACTTATACACAGATGCATTAATCCGTGGATTGTGGTGGATCCGGAGCTTATCCTTGGAACACTGGGCATTATCTCGGGGCAGTTTAGAGTCACCAGTCCACCTACCTGTGGGAGGAAAGCGGAGACGTGAGCTCAGGATCGATATGTTGCTGTTGTCGTGGTGGTGGAATGACTGGCATTTTGAATCCGATAGACTGTCGTGGGTATCGTGTGAGTGGTGATCTGAGTAAGGACGTAAGGACAGAGAGCTTTGAGTGGTGTGTGTGTGCGTGTGTGTTGCTATGAGGTTTAATCCTCCTCAGCCAGAAGCCCTTCAGAAAACAGAGGCGAGCTTAATTAAGGCCGTCATCAGCATTGCTAATTAGCCGTGTCCCATCAAGGCTCGAGCGCTAATCTACCGAGGAGCGCTCGGTTTTCTTACGTGCGCATCCTTGAAGTGGCCGAGCGGACGAGAGTTTGAGAAAAAAAAGAGAGAAGGAAGAGAAAAAAAACAAGGACAATAAGGCAAGGCTGTTTTTCCTGGGGCACACAAATGAAGCTGTGTGATGACTTTCTGTGTGTGTGGATTGTGTGAGGATCTGCATGCCTTTAACAAGGCTCTCGCTTCTCTGCAGAGAAATGTTTCAGGCTCTGCTTTTGTTGTTTTTATCTTTTTGAGTTTTTTATTTTTTTTGTTTCATTTTGAAAGTTCACTCCGAAATTGACCTTGAGCTGGAAAACATCAGAAAGCAGAGGACTGAGCGTGACACTCTCTGGACTATTGATTCCTAGAAGCGAGTTTCAGTGACTATTCTGTGTGTGGATGTTGTGTGTGTGTGTGTGTGTGTGTGTTTTTTTCTCTCATTCTCGCTCTCAGACTTTTTTTTTACGCTCAGAGTCAATCTCTCGGACACTCGCCCAGACACGCACTTGCACATCCAGCTAATGCATTTAGTCTCCTTGCTAAGCAGGTAGAGTGTGACGTTTGCCCTGTGCTCATCCTCCTAAATTGCTTTCATGCTTAACTGAAAGGGTGGGTGCGTGTGTGTGTATGTGTGTGTGTGAGAGAGTGTGTGTGTTTGGGCTCCGACCCGCTCCTCTGACTATCGTCTCTGCCACGGTCATCAGCACCAAAGCGACTGGCAGAAAATTAATGAACGGCCTACTGCTTATGGAAGCACTGCACTGGGTGGGCAGCTCCTCTCTCATTTCGTGTGTGTGTGTGTGCGTGTGCGTGTGTGTGTGTGTGTGTGTGTGTCAGCAGCCCTGGAGCCCAGGCTAATGAAAGTGTCCGCTCCTCTTCTCCCTTCCCCTTGTCTGGCTGACTAAATGAACTGTTCTGTGCAGGAACGCAGAGAAAAGGAGTTCATTTAGCAGGCAATGACAGTCAGAGGCCTGGGTCAGACTTAAAGCAGCACACACACACACACACACACACACACACTTCCATCTCCTCTCTCCACTTCTCTCTAACTCTCATATCATCCTTCTCTCTTTATCGTTTATTTCATTCCCCACGTCTCCCACTTTCTCTCTCTCTTCCCTGACCGCCAGAGCAAATTTCCTCTCCAAATATTCCTAATATTTACACATTTAAATGAAAGAATCCTCACTGAATGTTTAAGATCCTAAGAATAAAATCCATTAAATTTTAATGGGTTTTTTTTTTCTTGCTTGAAGTAGAAAGAAAAACAAAAGAGCTTTGTGTTTAAATTTTTTGGTATCCGTTTTTCTCATAATTTCTATTGATTTTTTAAATCAGGTTAAATATTAAAAATAATGGGATCTAAATATATTGGATATGGGATTTAAAAGTGACACCACATCTTGATTTTAGGCAAAGTGTTATTAGAGTTGCTTTTTCATTTAATGAATAAATGAATGACTGATTAATATCTAAATAATAATGTGATTTTTTTTTTTTACAAATATTTTAAAATAATCAAATCTCATGAAGCTCTTGTTCTGGCCCCTTTGGCCTTCCACGCTATCCATGCCTGTTTTTGCACCTCTGGGCTTTCCACTCTTTTATACAGTCTTATTTTCCTCTTCTTGTTAACGCTCACTCCGTCTTAAGATGGGTTACTTGTGGCTGCTTCTCATTTCCACTGCCTTATTTAAGCTCTTTGTTTTCTTCCTGCTTCTTGTGAAGTCTCACATGTTTCACAGCAAAGCCAAGCTATATTTTCCCACCTCTTGCTGTTTTCTTTCCTTGCTAGCTCTTGCTTTTGAGTGTTTTCTCTTCTTTTTTTTGTTTACCTCCTTTTTTTATTCATCGTCTCTGCCATGATGATGATTAGGAATTTTTGGTAAGCAAAAAACCTAATGTATTTGGATCAGAATCCTGTGTGATATATATTTTTCTCCATTTCTCTGTTTCTGTGTGGGGTTTTTTTCGGTCTGTCTTTCAGTCAGCTGTACCTCATCCATCAGGCGGCGGTCCTCTTCCAGCTTGTTTGCATGAATCTGTTTCCATCTGTCAAACGAGTTAACATACATGATGGGCACTCGGTTGTAGCACAAACCCCTCTACACACACTCACACAGAGTGCTCATTTTTCATGGCCTGGACCTGCCAACTAGAATTCATTTGCATTGGAGAAATAGAAACAAAGAAGCCGAGCCTTTCTGAAACAAATGTTAGAACATTTCTTTCTTTCTCCAAAAGATGAGCCCATGCAGGAACGGAAAAGAAGGTTAGTGGAGTTCACACCCTGCTTCAATCCTCGTCTCAGGGGAAGGACCCTGGAAGTGACAAGAACATTATCTTTGAGCTGTGTAATTCGTAGGGCTGCTCAGAGCCATGCTGCTCCAGCCGGGGCCTGGAGAGGAGCTGTCAGGCTTGGCAGGCTAAATTTGATCCGAATCGGCAGGCAGATTATGGATGTGGCATTTGGGCTCCTGGCAGTGGTTCATTGCCGTAGCATGGCACATCTCTGAGCCAGGCTGAGTGACACCTCTAAAGGCCCACAGTGCTTTTCACCTGACACTCAAAGGCCACCTGGAGCCTGGATCTTCACATACACACACACACACACACATCGTTTATCACGACCTATTTTCTATTGCGTGCACTCTTTATTCCTATTTTTCCCCTCATCTTTTCTTTGCCTAATTGTATTGTCACGTGCTTTTTAGTCCCAAGGGAGATTCTCAAAGTGTGCCAATTGCATTAGTAACTTTCCTCAGGTTCCAGACACACACACGCACACACACCTCTCTTCTTTTGCAATCTCTGCATGCCAGCGTCTTTTATAAGTAGCTCAGCCAGATCAAAGCAGGTTCAGGCACTGATTAGTGTTTTCCAGGCCTTTCGAAAGTGAAAGACAGAGCGGAGAAAGAGTGCAAGAGAGGGATATCATGACAACTGGTGTAATGATGCATGTTTAGTAGGACAGATCGCTTTCAGACAACTCTTCCTTCTCTTAACCCCCTGCTGCACTGAACATTTGGGTGATTGTCTCACACAGAATCCTAACATGCTTAATTTGTGACATGGATGTCAACCTACCGCAAGCTGGCCCTAGACGTGCTTCAACAATTACACGCAAATATTGGTTTAAATGCTTTCGATTAGTTCGAATCTCCCTCTGATGTTCATGGCTATAATATAATATCCTGTAATAAGCAATAATAACCCGCGATACACTTCATATCAAACGGACGCTCTTGCGTACACCTTTGCTGAGTCAGACACTTTCCCTCTTTTATTGCAAGTCAAAGAGAAATATCCGTGTGAGGTAATATGCAGAGATGCCATTTTAGTGCTTTCAAGTGTTTTTGATCCTCTCGAGCGACTAAAGTGGTGGTCAGCGTTAATCTCGTTCCACTCGAATCAATTCCACAGCGAAACCGTAGCAGGCCGAGACGTCTTTGCAGAACTCGAGGCGGCTGAAATGGAGATTCGTGATCAATAGTTACATTGGAAAAGCTTTTAGAACAACTGTAGAGTTTGAAAGGCGTTATTAAAGTGATGTTTGCTGAGTTATAGAGTATGCATGGGAGGATAGCAATTTGGAGTGAGTCACGGTTGTTAAAGTTAACAACAACAACAACAACAACAACAAAAAAGAAAAAAGAATGAGATAAACTGAAATACAACAGTATACTGGGATTATTGCCTCTAAAACTATCTGAAATAAAATGAACAGTAGGTGTGAATAATGTTCACTGCCTGAAAGTGATTTGCCGGAAATGGCAGCTGGCTGGAAAAGAGCGAGTGCCCATTCTGAGCATATTACACAGTGTATTCACTGGACATTACGCATACATATCTCTCTGTCCCCCAGGTCTGACGTATAAACTGAAAAACAAACCCAAGTATGGTGGTGGGGGAAACAAAACTTTACAAATGAAGCTGTTTTACTTCCCAGGAGTGTTCAGTGACAAGACAAAATTTGTGTAGGTTTAAACAGAGCATACTCTAGACGGTTTAAAATCAATTTCTTGATTGCGTGACACACCACAAGCATGAACACCTTCACTGCCAAACAACAGACATGCAGTCTGGCCGTAAGCAGGAGGTATTTTTTACTAAATAAATTATATTTACAGCATTTGTAAAAGAACTTACATTTATTTCATTTATAAAATTGAGCAGTCGAGGGCATTGGTGGCTCAGTGGTAGGTTTCTCGCCTATCATGCGGAAGGCCCGGGTTTGAGTCCCAGCCAATGCCTCAACCCCAGCCACTGGATGCAGTGCCGGTCTGAAGTCCGGAAAAATGGGAGGGTTGCGTCAGGAAGGTCATCCGGCGTAAAACATTTGCCAAGTTGTTGTGCGGACCAGTTGGTCCGCTGTGGTGACCCCAAACAGGGAGCAGCCGAAAGCAACTTCTTATACAACTGAGCAGTCAAGGGGTAAGGGCTTTGTTCAAAGGCCCAGCAGTGGCAGCTTGCTGATTTGAACACACAACCTTCTAATCAATAGTCCAAGTCCTTAACCACGGAGTTACCACTTCTCAAATTAGCTTGTACAGATAACAGATGAAAAATTTTGAGGAAACAGTAAGAAATCTGAATACAGCACAAAAATGTATGATACACTGCATTACACAGAAATCGAATCATTTTGGATTGTCTGTATTAACATACTTCATTAACTAGCTAGCTAACGCAGTATTTTGCGGATAAAATTCTTCGTAGTTACCGTATAATACGGTTTAATATTAATAAATGTCTAATAACTAAAGTGATTAAGTGGTTGAAGATGCGACTGACCAGTGTTGTTTTTAATTTTGTAAAAAACTGACAGAAGACTGGACTCTAGGGTTGATATTTCTAGCACATTTATTAACCTTCACTGTTCTTTCAAACGGATTCCTCGCAGCATGTGCATTTATCCGGGGTCTCCAGCCAGGCCATGTGTGTGTGAGTGTGTGTGTGGAGGTGAGGAGCCAAGGCAACAGGAGAGAAGAGCAAGCCAGGGGAGTTATATTTGTGTAACACCTCAGTCAGCATGGGCTCAGACTACCAGTACTTAGCAAATCAAAGAAAAGGGTCGAGCATGAAGAGAAATCAATGGGGGAGAGCGCAGTGCATTTATCAGCCGGATGCTGGGAGAGCGAGACGGGAGGCGTCCCGCCGCGGGGAGCCTGGCGTTCTGAACTTTACTAATTGGAGGAGGGGAGAAAGTCTCGGGGTGATGGATGGAGTGGAACTTCAATGTGATTGAGCTCTAATGGATGATATGGCTACACACGCTGACTGGTGCCCAAGGCTTCAGAATTCAGCTCTCCACACACACACACACACACACACACATACATACACACTCAGTACTACTACACACTGTTTTAGGCATGAATCCTTGGCATTACTCAAAATGCAATCTTCCTGTAGAGCACACAGCTTTCAGTTCTTGCAAGCACTTTGTTTCCCATATTTTGTTCGATTACCCGGTTTGCATTCTCTCCCTCTGTGTGTATTTTCCACATTTTATTCTCCGTTGCGTCTATCTCATTATGATGATGCTGTTTCTGCAGGGACTGTAAATGAAGTGTTAATCTCTTCCCTCATCAATCCACGGGCCTCTGTGCACCCCGGCCCACTCCCTCTCACTCCTGCAATTCTGATGACTGGCACTTTTGCTTGTTTTAAGCAGGAAGACTTTGGCTAAATTGAATTTTAATGGATCGCGCTTCCCAAGCGAGAGGCGCAATCCATTATTTGACGGCCGTGATTCCACCAGCCGCCACTTTTGATTTATGGACAGAGGGACGCAGGGGTCAAAGGTCAAACGGATGGCGCAGAGAGTGTAGCATCTGTACTTTGGAGTCTTTTAGCAAAGGTAAAAGTGGGGGATTTTGAAAGAAAGAAAAAAAGGCGGCGCAGAAATGCTCAAGAGCACGCAAGGAGGTTGTTTGGTGATTTTCCAAGCTCTTGCGACTTCTCTTTTAGTCTGACGATGCTGTGATGTGCAGATGAAGCGTGCAGTTGGACAAATAACGCGTCTCCCTGACTGAAAGCAACTCTTATCTTTTTCCTTCAAAGGCCAAGCTTTACTTGTCAGTTCCTCTGCCTGACATGCCTTGACTGAAATCTGATAAACATCAGATTGTAAACACAATGTCCTACGATATTAAGGGCATGACATTGTTTTGCAGCTGGAAAAAAAAATGTTACTGGAAAAAAAAATGCGACTAATAAAGATTCTACTTTGATGTCTTCGTGGCAGATAAAGCAAATAAATCGCTGTTTGTAGTGTGACTTGAAAAGGCTGCATGAAATAATCTAACGTAAGAAATAGAGTGCAACGGGGCATGTTGTTATATTTCCAAGTTCAACACTTTCTTTCTTACAAATGTTAACACTGCTAAATTCAAGTTTAACGGTGTTAAATGAAATGAAAAACCAACATAAAACGTGTTAGTGAGGTGTTAGGCCACCATCAGCCACCAGAACTGCTTCAGTGCTCCTTTGGCATGGATTCTACTTTTTTATAGTGTTTGATGTTATACTGTATTATCAAATCCTTTACCGGTGTTAATGTCCAATAGCAGTGACAACTCAAGCCATTTACAAAAGTTTCAGATGTCTCAGATCACAAAACACACGTCTAACACAGAGCTCGAATGCGTCCACACCACCTCTCCACGAGCGCTCCGTTAGTATTCGTGCACGGCGTCGTCTTTAAGAGATTAGGTTGGACGTTCCGGTTGAAAATCGCTCCTCGATGTAATATTCCAGACTAAGAGCCGCAAGTGTGGTAAGAGGAGGTCAGCAGACTCAGGCTCGGGGCTGGCCATAACACCTCTAAGCTCCTCTCTCAGGGTTGAGAGATCGTGTAGCACTTAATGATCTTGCTTTGTTTAGAGCTCAGGCGTAATTAACACTGTGACTCGAAGCCCACCTGTGCAGCCCAGAGTTGCCCAAGTTGCACGCCTCACCCGGCACTGAAGCTCCAGTCTAATTAAAAGAGGAGAGAGAGAGAAACTGAGAGAGAGAGAGACCTTGACCTACTGGTGTAATGGTAACCAGTGTAACCAACTCAGTAGAAGGAAGCTGATGGAGCGATACCAGAAAACCTGATAGATTGAGTAACTTTCTACACTTTCTGATTAATTAAACTTGGTTGTCTCTGGTGAATGGGATTGTCCTTGAATAAAAAGGTATTTCTGAGATCAACACCAAAAGCAAGCGGTCATTGCGCAAGCTTTACAGAATTTGGATGAAATACGCTGAGAAATACATCAAGACATCAAAAAGAATGTACGATAAAGTGACCATAGCAACAAAAACTCAATAGACTCAATCCGCAGTTTCTTGGTTTTAAACCAGGTTTCAGTGTTTATTGACAAAGTAAAACATTTTTTTATTTTATTGACGAATAACAAGCCAGAATACACTTTAAACCATAACTTTAGTCTCTGGCTCAACCGTTAATCTTTTATTGGATCGTAAACTATTAATGTACATTCAAACTAGGCTACTTCTGATCTGCTGGTGCAACTGGCTGCAAGGGGATGAACAAACATGTCTAAACACAGAGCATGGAAACACAACGAGATAATAATACTGCTAATAATACTGCAGCGAGACTATGGGATTTGGGGGGGGGGAGGAAATGGTCCCAGGTTAATCCTGATAATCACTGAACTTCAGTGTTTTCGGACTTCTAAACACTGATAATCAGTTGGGAAATGGTCTCTGTATTTGTGTTCATTTGTGTATTATTAAATCAATTTATTTTTAGTCTCCCTATTTATACTCCCAATTTCCCCCCGATTTAGTCATTGCAAATTCCCACATCATTACCTCCATCTCCCTTGTCACACAACTTTTAAATAAATAAATAAATAAATAGATTAATAAAAAATAATAATAAAAAAAAAAGTCTACCCTAACACAACATATCTCAGCCAGACCGGCCCGGATTTTCAATCGCTGCACATTTCCTAAATTTCATTTCTGCTCCTAACCAGAGGTAGGTGCATAAAAAGCAATCAGCCAATCATGAGCCGTATTATTAGCTTGGCACAAGCAGGAAAGCTTTGCATCTGTTAAATGCTGCAGGACATTACAGGCGGCAGCTGTTCGCTCTGGTTTGGGCAGGACAGTCTGTATTCATACAGCGTCTCAAGCTAAATGCACCGTTTCTGGATCAGGGCTTTTTACGTCAGCATTTGTTAATGAAGTCCCAGGTGGCTAGTGGAGAAATGTTCTCTACAGGCCCAGAGCTTCTTCTGTTTATGTGGTACGTGCTATCCAGTCATACATCAGAGACAGAAGCCTGTCTAAGTCGTGGCAGAAAGCTAAGAAGTCGTTTTAAATTGGTCTTGGTGCTCGGAAATCTTATTGCAGGTAGCATATTTGTTGGATTTTGTCTTAATCCTTGATCCAGGGGATTGGAGTCAAACTCATTTTAGATAATGACCCACATTACAGTGTGCTGGATCAAATCTTCAGTATAGACTGCCTTACATAAGGTTTTTTTTTTTTACATTGAACTCTTTCAGCTGGACTTAATTGGGAATATATGTCGTGAATGAATACCCAATAATACTGAGGTGGCGGGGAAAAATCAGGGTAGTTTGCAAAACCTTGCAAAAAATGAGTTTGAAATGAGACATCAGATTTGTTTAGCTTGATAATAAAGATCTCTGTCCCATTATTTCTATACATTTTGTCACTAGCTGTTTATATTTGAATTCAGTGCTTCATTTTGCCCCAGTGGAATAAAAGAGCTGTTGAAAAAAATGCCTCGTTCAATTCATTTAGCTTAAGATGATTTGAATTTAGAACATGGATTCATGGATTAGTGAGCTGAATTAGAAACTTTATCATGCCCTGAGTTAATCCCTTGATGATGTCTTCTCCCAGAAACCACTGACTCTAGCCGAGCCGTCTTGATTGTTCTCTTTCCGGTTCCATCTTCTGTCACATGGCCGTGATTTATCTTATAGTGGACGATGAGCGAGATGAGTTAACCATCTAACAAGCGCAAGTTTGTTATCAAAGGTCAGTAACAGATGGAGGCGGATATTCCTCCAAGATGTTTAATACGCACTTGATCTCAGTGTTCTAGGACCTTCCCTCTAGCTCAGAAGGCCAAACACACTAAGTGCAGATGTCACGAGATGCTGATTGCTTTGAGGGCTGTTAATCGAGCGGAGAGTAGAGTAGCATTCATTATCTGATTACAGCAGGACCCCGCCTCCTCCGCCTTCGCTGCCTAGAATGAACTCAAATGGAACGTTATCCATTTCCAAGTGGCGCATTAGCAGGAATCGGGCGTTGCCAGCGGCTGCATCGGGTCACAAATGACACGTCCAAATGCACAAATGAAATTGAAGAGCATCAAAAAAAAGACAATAACCCCCAGCCTCCGACTCATCACCCGCTTTGCTTTATAAGGGTGTGTATATATAAATATAGAACTTGGAAGTATTTTTGGTTGGTTTTAATCATACAGTTAATTATTTTTCTTTTGTTACTGTGGTCTTCAGAAAAGAAGTGGAGCATTAGGACATTGTTCATATCACACTCTCCGGTGTCACCCAGATGAGGATGGGTTCCCTTTTGAGTCTGGTTCCTCTCAAGGTTTCTTCCTCATACCATCTAAGGGAGTTTTTCCTTGCCACAGTCACCTGAGTCACCTCAGGCTTGCTAGACTAGGGAAAATTTTGTCTAACATCTAGAACTGAATGTTTGTATGTTTATTGTTTCTTATGTTCTGTAAAGCTGCTTTGAGACAATGCGCTTTGTTAAAAGCGCTATACAAATAAAATTGAATTGAATGTGATCAGGTCTCGTCCATGTGCACCAGTCTAAGCAGTCACTGAGATTAGTACTTATGTGATCCATCATAGTTAGTCAAAGAAGATTAATTAAAATGCTTTCATTATGGTGTGAGTGTTTCAAGATGATGGATCATATTTGTTAGTAACTGATTCCCTTCGATCTCTGCCTCACGACCTTCATGATCTACCCCGGCTGCACTCGATCTGTTTTAGCGGCATCACCTTGCCTTCACTCATTTGCAAAAAGCCGCTACGTCGCTTATCGTCGATCTCCGAAGCAAGCGACTGCTCACATTATCTTCTTTGTATGAACATTACCTTTATCGACTCCACTGTCCAAAGATCTGACCTTTAGTGTCACCTGAAACGATCAGGGTCACTGGATATCCTCTCCCGGCTTCATTATACCGTCCAGCACCTTATCATCAAGCCATGCCATGTCGCATAGAAACCATCGCTATCTACAGCAAGCCAATGAATTCCATCAGATCATTATCATTTTCAATATCTACAAAACAAGTGCACGGTTTCGGGCCCGGCCTGCTAGTGTGGGAGGAAAAGCGTGTCTCTGAGATAGAAAGCCGTTGTTCAATAAATGAGGTTTTGCCAGCGGGGCTACGATTTCTGGTTATTTATTGCACTTGCGCTTCTTTTCTTTCCGTTCTTTTTTTTTTTTTTTAATTCGCCAAACGTATCGTTGCGTTTGTTTTTCCTCTGTAACTTGGTTAAGCCCCTTTGAAGTGTTGCTAGAATTAGATTTCTTCTTATTTTGCTCAAGGGGCTTTCATTATCTTTTATTTATCTCAGGAAAAAGAGAAAACCCAGGACAGTTGCGAATAATGAAAAAATAGAATGCAGTCATATGTGCGGTCATGTAAGCTTGACAGATATTAGTATATTTAGATTTGTAAGGATTTACTTAGAATGAATTTGCCTGACCATCTTTAGCGCCATGTAGCTGTTAGTGCACACTTTTGTGGTAGAACAGCTCTAGAATTGGGATTTCATCATGATTGCATTAACCTGCTCTTTAGGCAGGTAACTCTTGGTGCAGTTATATATGATGCAGGAGTTTAACTGCTATGTTTAGACCATGCCTGTACAGCTGATGAGGTTAAGTCATTTTTATTCATATTCTATTAATAAAGCGGTGAAACAGGACGCCTCAGTGAGGATGATATGCCGTGTAACAACACAGAGGCTCTGTACGCATTATATACAGCCTGAAAGACTGAGTGTGCGCAGTGAATGTCATCATCAGTGGCAGCATGGGAGGCTGCAGCGACATATAAATAATACAGATAAGACTCACACGGTAAAGCATCTCGCAAATCAGACTCGGTTTTGTGTCTCAATTATAGAGTGATTTATTCCCAGTGATGAGCAGAGCAGGGTGAAGGTGAGGAGGTGATCGTTATTCACCTAAAAGAACAGTTTTGTCTTGTCTGTTACTATTTTCTGCTCTTATTGCTTTAACATGCATATTAATACAGGATTGTAGAGTTAATGGATATTATCTAATCAGCCAATCATGAGGCAGCAGTGCAGTGTGGTCAGGATCTGCACTTAATGTTCACATCAAACATCCAAATATAGACAAAATGTGACTTTAGTGACATGTGACGTGGTTATTAGTGCCAGATAGGCTGCTTTGAGTACACTATATTGCCAAATGTTTTGGCCTGGCTCACAGTCTCCGCTTTAATACATTCCAAAAGGTGTTCTATCAGGTTGAGGTCAGGACTCTGTGCAGGCCAGTCAAGTTCCTCCACACCAAACTCGCTCATCCATGTCTTTATGGACCTTTCTTTGTGCACTGGTGTGCAGTCATGTTGGAACAGGTAGGGGTCATCCCCAAACTGTTCCCACAAAGCTGGGAGCATGAAATTGTCCAAAATGTCTTGGTATGCTGAAGCATTAAGAGTTCCTTTCACTGGAACGAAGGGTCTGAGCCCAACCCCTGAACAACAACACCTGAATTCAGTGATTTGGTGGGGTGTCCCAAAACTTTAGGCAATATAGTGTATTTCAGAGGCTGCTGAGATCTACATTTACACATAATAGTGAAAAACAGGTCAGCCACAAATTAGCCAGACTGGTTCAAGCTGACAGGAAGGCCACAATAATCACTCTTTACATCTATGCTGAGCTGAAAAGCATCTCAAAACATGCAACAAGTCAAACCTTGAGCTTTCAGTCCTCTCTACTCTACAGGAGGCTACAATGGATACACTCTCCATCTAAATCAGCTAGCAGTGCAGTGTTTATGCATGTATATTTTTAGCATCAACACAACATGATAATGCTAATGTTTTTAGAAAGGGTCATAGCAGGACAGCAGTAGAATTGAGTCAGTGTGGTTTATTAACACTAAGTGGCTGTTTTTAAATTTGAATCATTTAGCATTAGATTTCTGTATGATGCTTTAAAAAGGCTAAGAGTTAGTTGTTTATATGCTTAAATTATAGGGAAATGTGCTGCTTAAACAACACACATGCAGAGAGAGAGAGAGAGAGAGAGAGAGAGAGAGAGAGAGAGAGAGAGAGAGAGAGAGAGGGATGCTGAATGCTGACATAAGGTTTAAGTAGATAAATGGCAGCGTTCTGCTATCTGAAAGCAGGAGTGTATTTGGAAGATGAGCTTAATGAGTCCTCTCCCATCATGTAGCTAAAATAACAGCACTGCTGAGAGAGAGAGAGAGAGAGAGAGAGAGAGAGAGAGAGAGAGAGAGGTGTGGGAAGGGTGGGAGTTGGTGTTTTTCTTTCTTTTTTTCAGAGAGTACCATTAATGTCTTCCTTTTTGTTCTCTGTAAGTGGAAGTTGTTTACCATCTAAATTGCTAAAAGATTGCGGTTATTAATGATGATTACATAATTAGTTTGGAGTGTTACCTAGAGGATTTGTTAATGTGTTTAAAGTTTGCTCTTTGTGTTTGCTGGAGTTCCTCTGAAGCTCTGTGAGTTGCAAAAAGGATGTGATTGTGTGTGAGTGTGTGTGTGTGTGTGGAGGTGGTGAAGGATAGAGGGAGTGTTTCTTGTCTGATGGTCAGAAAGCATCAGTCTCTGTGGAGCAGAGGGTGCATCAGTGTGAGAGTGACAGGACGAGATGAGACGTGAGTGTCTGAGGTGTGTGTGTGTGTTGTGTGTGTTGTGTGTGTGTCTGTCTGGCTGGCGGGCTCAGATTGGATTGGAGTTTGTGTATTTGTGTATTCACATTTTTACATAAAATATGTACATTTAAAATTGTGTCATTCTTGTGTGTGTGTGTGTGTGTGTGTGTGTGTGTGTGTGTGTGTGTGTGTGTATGTGTGTAAGGGAGTGGGTTGATGGAGACCAAATAGGATAGGAATATCTGACTTCATGGGGACATTTGGCTTGTCAAAAATCGACGATGATGATGATGATAAACTTTTCTTTTCTTCATTCAGTGTGTGTGTGTGCGTGTGTGTGTGTGTGTGTGTGTGTGTGTGTGTGTGTGTGTGTGTGTGTGTGTGTGTGTGTGTGTGTGAATGAGCTGAAGTGCGACAGCTGTGAAATGTGCTCTGACAGAGTGTGGCACTTCAGCCAGTCCTGTCAACTCTCACTCTGAAGGGGTCCAAACCCACAATTCATGTACACACACACACACACACACACACACGCACACGCCTCTTCTAATTAACACAGAATGACACTGCATGAGACTGGCTATTTTTAGCTCATCCACTTCCGCGCTTCAGACAACAAACCGCTAACGCCATGTAGCACCCGTCATAATCAAGGTGGCTGTAGAGAGGAAGAGGAAGGAGGGGGATGCTGAGAGGGGGTAGGAGGGTGCTGAGAGACGACACACGTTTATTCCTCCAGTCAAAAATCTCTTTAACTCATTTCTCCGACATTCCTTAAGGATCGTTGGAATGCCGTGAAGCGCGTCGAGGCTACAGGTGTCCGTGTTATGTTGTTCTTAAAATATCTAAATTCCCCTTGTACTCTCCCTCTTTCTCTCTCTCTCTCTCTCTCTCTCTCTACACACACACACAAACACACACACAGTCAAAAAGATGCTCAAGTCAGCAAAACCCTTTTCACTTCCACGGATTCCGTTTAACTGAACGATAAATTGCACGTCTTGCAGAAATTCTCTTCCAAAAAGTGCTGATATCTATCTTATTCCTGGTCTTACAAATACATTGTTTCATACGGTAGAGGCTTTTATCCCAAGTCAGGTAGATTACACTTTATGAAAATATATATATATATATATATATATATATATACTCTCATTCAACCTTTAGAAGAATCTTCAACAATACAAAATGTTCCAAAAACACAGAGCAGTGAAATCATAATCTTCTACTTTCTCAAATGTAAACCCACTAAAGAAACTTTTGCATTGTAAATGATATTGTACTGCATAGTAATAATAACTAATATATTATTTAAAGCTCATTATTGTATAATTAAACACTTCTAGCTATAATATCGAGCTACCTTCCTGAAGGATCGAGAGCTACAAACTAAACGATTTCAATTATTTACCAGAAATATCTGTGAGCAGGCATCATCTCTTGGAGCTTAGTGTCATATTATGTAAGGACCGTAAGACATGGAGCATGCTGGGAAATAAAAATAATTCCTGAATTTAATTCTTTTCCTATAATATTACATGCTAGGTTTAAACCACAGCAGTTCACCAGTTGTTATAGAAGCGGTATCATATTTGAACGAGTTAATGTTACAGCCCAAATGAATCTGTTTTAAAAAAAAATTAAAAAAAAAACCCACAATCATATAGTACAGCATGAACATACACAAAAGACATAATTGGCCTCATTGTGTAGCTTAATATCGTTCCTCTCCATGAATCGTATCCCGGTGATAAATGATTGAAACGGCAGTTTAGACCCAAAGATTCTGGCTGCTTAGTAATGATTTAAAATTGTGCCAGTCACTGGATGCGTGTGTGCTGCGCCGCTTGATTGGGAATATTTCTGGTCACATTGTTTGTGATGTGTGTAATGGGCATCATGCTGCTCGTGTCCTTGGTGATGACGGTGATGAGCTCGTAAACCTCTGTCTCCCAGCATGGGTCTGCCTCGGTGTCTTTGATCCCATCACCAGCGTGGCCGCCTAGGCTGCTTGAGTCATTAGGTTGAATTATTGATGTAATCAGAGAAAGTGGGGCTGGTATTTGAGGCAAAGCGCCACTTATATAAAACCGCATGAATAGCAGTAGTGAGGGTTTTGTGTCTCGAGCGAGCAATAGGATCTTCATGTCGGAAATAAAATCTCCTGTTCTGCCAAACACTTCTCATTTGCGCAGTTTGATGATCATGTTATTTTATTTCATTTTTACTTTTTTCTTTATTTTAATGCTGAAATCAATGCTGCAGATGAGCAAGGCAGATGTTTTGGCTAGAAAATCCTGCAGGATGAGTTTTTTTAATACCGAACTTCTGAGATAAATTACTACTACATCTGTTACTGTTTTAGTGTGAGTGCTGGACCGAGTGAGCTTTTCCAATCCTGTGCCTAATATAGAAACGCTGACTCCGCCCACTTGAAGCTGGCTTTATTTGCTGCTAAATACTAGAAATGTACAATGTATACACAGATCAGGCATAACATTCTGAGCACTGAGAGGTGACATGAATAACACTGATAAGTTAATTTGCCTTTATTTGTCACATATACATAAATTCTTTTCTTCACATATCCCATCCTTGGGGGTTTGGGGTCAGAGCACAGCACCCCTGGAGCAGCTTGGCAGTGCTGGGGCTTTGAACCCCTGATCTTCTGGTCAACAACCCAGAGCCTTAACCACGTGACCAACCACCACCCCCTGATTGTCCTCTCATCGTGGCACCTCTTAGTGGGTGGGATATATTAGGCAGCAAGCAAACATTTTGTCCTCAAAGTTGATGTGTTAGAAGCAGGAAAAATGGACAAGAGTAAGGATTTGAGCGAGTTTGACGAAGGGCCAAATTGCGATGGCTAGACAACTGGATCAGAGCATCTCCAAAACTGCAGCTCTTGTGGGGTGTTCCCGGTCTGCAGTGGTCAGTATCTATCAAAAGTGGCTTGTAGTAAAAGTGAACAGTAAGCGCTTACTGTCTGACTGACGGCTACAAATGCACTACTTAACTGTACATCGAGCATTTCTTTTCCCTACAGCTATCACACCATGCACTATCCACTCTTTCTCTCTCTCTCTTTCCGCACTGATTGGTGTGTTCATCGGATTAAGGCTTTTTTTTTTATTGTCTTTTTTTTTTTTTTGCGCTGCATGGCTACAAGATCTCCGCTCCAACAATGGCACGAGTGCCAGAAGCCTAATAGATGGAGCTGCAATAAATCCTGCAGATATCCAACACTGAGTGCACTGCTACCCAGGAATGCACCTGCTGCTAACGCTCTCTCCATCTTTCCCTCGCTCTTTCTTTCTCTTTCTCTCTCTGGATCAAGTGACAGTTCAGTCCCGAGGCCAAGAGCCGGTGTTACAGCAGAGGCACAGCTGAACAGGAGTCTCCCTACGTTTGTGCCAAACTGTTTTGCAAACAGTGGCACTGCTTTAAGATGTAGCGTCAGTGTCTGTTAGGCTGCAGCGTATCGTTTGCAGGAGGGAGTGAGATAAAGAAAACAAAATAAAGGTCTCTGGTTAGAGCTACAGGCTCAGACAAGTGCTGGTTCTCCTCTGCAGTGGCCAAATGTCTCATTTTTCTCTTTCCAATTAGTTTGTTGTCTAGTGACTATACAAGAAAATATGTCTTTGTTTCCTCATGTTAATGTGACAAATCACATGCAGAGTTTAGTTCAATGTTCAGTTCAGTTCAGTGCAGGCAGAATCAAGCTGAAAACAGGAAATGGTCAAACTTGCGGGCAAACAGAGCAATATAAGAAAAAAACAGGATCAAATCACAGAGAAAGCAAAAAAGGTCAAAAAACAAAGATGAAAGGATGGCCAGATCTTGTCCAGAACATACAATTGTTAAAGTAGAGAGAATGATGGAGGACAAGTGTGTTAGAAATCAGCTGGGTGTGAGCTTTATAATATCGCAGATGGATCCAAGATGGCTCCGGATATGATTGTGCCAATTATTTAGCTTCAAATCTATTGTCATAAAACGTTTAAAAAAAAAATTGTGCATAAAAAGTGCTATTATACAATGAAGTTCTTGTGCTGCGGTTGTGGGGAAATAATAATAAACCACAATATATACCGACTTATATTTCTCCTGTACTGTTTACACACCAAAGCATGAAAAATAAACAAATCTGAGCATAGTCATAAGTCATGAACATGATAACATCATAAGCCAAGGCACAGAGTCTGGCACTTTCAGATCCTCAGCATGGCCAAGAATCCGTTATTTTCACCGTAGGAGCCCTTTAGACTGTGATTCATGTTTACCTCTTGCCACTAACTCATGCAAGAAAAAAACTTTTAAAAAGAAAAGTTTTTTTCTCCACTTCAGTGATTATATCATGCTCCACAAAGCTCTTTGTGTTAAAGTGTTAGTGCTAAGGGTGAGATAATGAATTATTCATTTAAATCCAGGACTCCGGTCCCAAATTTAGTCGAATTTCTTTATCATTTGTAACATGCAGGTACAGGAATGAAGTACAGGACCCAAGTGTGTACTTGGGGCATCTTTTTTTAAGGGTTATTCAATTTTTATGCCACATTTTTTACTTACTATTTTGTTTATGTCTCAATTTTAAAACATATGAGCAAGACAGATGTTTTGGCTAGAAAATCCTGCAAAATAGCTTCTTTTTTTTTTTTTTTTTTTTTTAAATGCCGAAGTACTGAGATACATTACTACTGGCATCTGTTCCTGTTTTTCTAAAGTACAGTTACTGTTTCTGTTAAGGCTGTGTGCTGGATTTCAATGCCTCATCCTCACAATTTTTAAAGAGATGTTGACTCCACCCACTCTTTGTTGTTGTTATTGTTGTTTTTACTCCGCCCACTTTTTTTTTTTTTTTTTTTTTTAGTAGTTATTGTAGGAAAACACCAAGCAAGGATCAAAACATAGGCTGGATTAATCCATCAAAAACCAGGCACGTAGCATCAACACTAAAGTCTGCTCAAGACTAGGAAATGGAAATAAAGACAAGAATAGACTTGTTACCTAAAAAGAACATGGGGAATTCTGGGTAATCTAAACCAGCTACACTGCTGCTTCTGTTGTTAAATCTGAAAGAAAATAGATAGAGTACTGAAAGGATTCACTGAATACTGAATAAATATGGAAGCTTATCTGAGAGAGTGAGAGAATGAGAGATGCAAGGAACCAATAACAAAAAGCTATAACCAGGAAGCTGTGACCATATATGGAAAGAGAGCTACAAAAAGAGCCTGATGGAAGATATAGATTATTGTACATGAACAGGGAAAAAAATCCGAAACTGTTGCACCATCATACTTTTCACCAGGAAAGATAAAACAGGAAGGAACATTTGCCTTAAACGTAGCAGCAGCAACGGCAACGATAAATCAGAACGATGATAATAACAATGATGGCGCATTATGCAGGCTGACAGTTTGTCCCCCATCCGTTTGTTCCTTCCTTTTTACTTCCTCTTCATTACCCAAACATGCTTTGCACTGCGTGACGATCTCTGCCTCGGCCACACGTCGCCGAAAGCGCTCTGTAGTGAAACTTTCACACGAACAGCTGCTTGCTGTTGTTGCAAATTGCACCATGGCCTCTCCCTCTTTCCTGTCGATTGGGGGCAGCTTCAGGGTCACCAGTATGTGTGCAGCTGAGAGAATGGCGCTAATTGAGAGAGAAGCAGATTATCCCTTAGGTACGAGCACGCCGTGAAGGTGTTTCGCATTTGCACTGTTAATATTTGCTGTGTTAAAAACCATGAGCTCTCCGGAGATTTGCACAGAGCCCGGTCATGCAGACTACTCGAAAACCAAGCAGTCGGCTAGAACACTACTTTTCTCCTTAAGTCCTCACGTGTTCGTGTGAGGGCATGATGGGACTTTTTCTTTTTTCTTTTTTTTTCCAGTAAGGTGAAGGGTCACGTGATGTTGTGAGAACATATGAGAGAAGATGAGGAGTCAGGAGGTCTTTTTTTCTATTCGAGTTTCGCAGAAAACCTTCTTCTATGTATGTTAAAGAATGGGTTTGTGTTTAGATACAAGTGAATTAGAGAAACGGTTTTTTGTTTGTTTGTTTGTTTGTTTGTTTTAAAGCATCTGGACACAACAAAATAGTGATGAATTTTTTAACACATATTTGCAATAAATAGTGAAAAGTTTTTATTTGACCCAACCTCATACACAGTGGCATCAGTCTTGACGTTAAAGGAATTTAATTGAAATCATTTCGTTTTAATACCTGATTAATTTAAAAATCGGACGCTTCACGTATACACTATATTGACAAAAGTTTTGGGACGCCCCTCCAAATCATTGAATTCAGGTGTTGTTTTTCAGGGGTCGGGCTCGGCCCCTTAGTTCCAGTGAAAGGGACTCTTAATGCTTCAGCACACCAAGACATTTTGTATGATTTCATGTTTTGTGGGAACAGTTTGGGGATGACCGCTTCCTGCTCCTACACTCTGCAAGGCAGACATTCCAAAATTTTCGGCAAAATAGTATATTGGTTCAGTCAGAATCCTCTGTTATATCTCACTAGTAAACTTAACTCTAGTGTATTTCAGTGTTTTATATAATTTTCACCACTGTAATCCACACATACATAACAGACTTGTGCGGTAAACTTCAGACAGGTTGTAGAAACACTTATTCTGAAGTGGGTCTATAAACACTGTGTATTGCGTGAAATATTATTCGGTCGTGTGTTGCAGCATTCTGCAAAGTTCACTTCCTCCCTGCTGCTGCACGTTGACAAATCCCTCGGAGGGCCCTGCGAGTGGAAATGTTAGATGAGATGTTGAGTAAAATGCCACTGCTTTTCAGATGTGCCCTGCTCCTTTTCTTTCAGATCAGATGTGAAGTAGAAGGAGAGAGAAAGAGAAGGACTAACTTTCTCATGGGACACCTGATGGCTTATGTCTCTCCCATTAACTCCGCCTCGTCTCCAGAGCTCGCTCTCTCTCTCTCTCTCTCTCTCGTCTCTCTCTCTCTCTCTCTCTCTCTCTCTCTCTCTCTCTCTCTCTCTCTCTCTGGATTGTGGTCCAGACTGGGTTTGCGTTTGCACTTTCTCTAACCGTGTTACAGGAGCATTAACGCAGGGAGCGATCTCTTAGCACACAGCTCCTCGGTGCATTCATTACACACTCGGCCGGCCTCTGTTCAGAGCTCCCAGTCTCTCCGGAACTAACCCGGACCCGTCCAATCGATACACCCATGGCTATATCCGGGCCGAAAGGAGACGAGAGATGGCTCCTAATTCGATGAAGGCGGCATTAGGGCTTGGCCCGGATGCGCGGGAGGCTCGGATAATTGCAGACAAATTCATCTTAAAGGCTAGAGAGCTGAGGATTGCTTTCAATTAAGCTTGCACTTTCGAGGGAGGCAGACGAACAGCGCGAGTTCTGTTACACTCCGGGGTTCACTCACTGTCCGAGTGTTTGTATGAAGTGAAGGTGACTCTGGTGTTTCCAATGTCAGGTCATGGCCTATGATGTAATCTGCTTTCAAACAGACTTTTGTTTTTTTTAACCTGAGCAGTACTTATGTATGGAAAAGAAAGCTTCCACAAACGAAGAGCAGCTCTGGAAATAATTCCAACCATAAGGCTTACATTAATGTGCTCCTTTTATGTTATGGTTTCTATAGTAACACAGGGATTTGTAGAGCAGATGCTCCACATGGACAGATTTTATTTTTTTTTTTAAGTGTGATTGTTTATAAAATTATTTTTATGATGGAATCTGTCCGGTTTTGTGTGTAGCTCTTTATAGCTTTAATACAGTGATCTCACCGCTACAAGAAGATTTTAAAAATAGAAATGTGTAACCTCTATGTACATCACAGATCCCACTCTGAGAAGATTATCTATCACAAATTTCAATGTGTTTTTTTTTTTTTTTTTTTTTGCTGTGTATTTTAAGTAAAGGAATAGGACAGGGTTCCTAAAATGCAATGGCAGAGATGTCACACACACACACACACACACACACAACACACAAACACACACACACTTTCTCTGTCTCCCAGGATTATAGAACTGTCAAAAAATGTTGGCAGGTTGTCATGAATGGTAAAAAGACAGTATCAAGCGCAGGTTTCTGATTGAATTGTCTCGAATTTGAAGTGATGGCTTAATCGATAGATTTCGAGCCCCGGAGGTCTTTGAGGTGGAGTAGAGACAGGCAGACAGATGAAAATACTCCCAGTTTGTCTGCTGTTTTGACTGATGCTGAAGGAGCACTGAAAGCATTTTTTTTTTTATTCTCCCAATATTTATTTATTTATGTTTTTGATATGTGAGATATGACAAGCGATTGATTTTCTGTCTGTCTTCTGTTTTAGGGGCATACGGACCAGAGACGGGATGGGCGTCGGCTTATCCGGAGTGTCAAGAGAGGAACCAATCGCCAATCAATATAGCCGACCAGGATGCCAGGGTCTCGATGGAGTATCAGGAGCTTATCCTGGACGGCTTTGAAGCAGAATCGTCTAACAAGACGTCGATGAAGAACACAGGCAAAACTGGCAAGTTGCACTCCCTGTTTTGTGTGTGTGTGTGTGTGTGTGTGTGTATCTCTAAATTTCTTCTCCAATCTGCTAGCTGTGACTAATACAGCAGAGCAGAGAGGTGAAGTGAAACAGGCTACAGGTGTGTGTTCGTGTGTTTACCATCGCTGACAACTTTTCACCAACACACACAAACACACATGACTTCATCAGCATCTGACTCTCCATCCAGATTCTAGCTCCAGCCATGGATCATTACACTCCGCTTACACACACACTTTCCGCTCCGTTGTATGGCTCCTCAACATAATCTATGCAGAGTAAGATAAATGGCCCGGAGTTCTCTTATGAATAATGGAGATACACTCAGCTATATATAACATTCACCTGAGTGTATTTTCAGCCGGAGATCTGGATTCGGTCCATGCTAGAGAACACCTGCGGGAGAAAAAAAAACGCAGTCTTAAACCTTCCCAAATGCGGAAATTGACATGGTCCTGGGCAGAAAAGTGTGTGTACAAGGATATCAGCACCACCAAATGAAAGAAACAATGCATGAGATCTTGGAGAATTAAGAATCGAGCGAGGATTACTTTCTGAACGCTTTAAAACCGTCTCAGTATTCCGAGTGTGGGGTAGCCGGAGCTGAAGTAACGGAATTCCATGGATCGGAATGTTCCCACATGTTATTGCACTTCATCCGGAGTTTAACACGACTGAATACAAGAAGAATGAACACTGTTGGTTTTTCCCAGTTAGATCTGAAAGTAAGTGTGTGTGTGTATGTGTGTGTGAGAGAGAAAAAGAGAAAGAGAGAGCACACTGGCACCCGAGGGCCTCCAGTTGCAGTACAGCTACACTGGTGAAAAGTTAGAGGAGCTCAGTGGACCAGAAGGTTAGAAGTTTAAAACCCCAGACTTCCAAAGAGACACTTTTGGGACCACAGTTCGAATTCCGAGCGATCTTATTAGTGCAGAGATATTCCACAACCAGCCAGCGTTCCTCTAATTATCTTCAAACCCACAAACTCCAAGACTCGATGGTGTTTTCATATTTCAAAAAAAAAGTCTAGGATATATTTGAGCAGACTAGATATCCGAAGGTCGTATTTATTTACTTTAAATGTAAACAGAGCACTTTTTTTGAATTTATGTACTTGTAGATTAGCTGCCTAACACCAGAAGTAACAACATCTGCCTCAGCTAGAAACTCTCAAAGGATAACTCGATAATGTCCATAATTAACCACAAGCAGACGTGTTTTATTTTTCATAAATATATAATGTGTGTGTGTGTGTGCGTCTAGACACACTGATCAGCCTTAAGATTAAAACCACTGACATGTGAGGTGAATAGCATCTAAAATTAGGCAGCAAGTGCTCAAAGCTGATGTGTTAGAAGCAGGAAAAATGGACAAGAGAAGGATCTGAGTGACATACCAGCAGGTGCTGTGGCGTGGTTCTGGTATGCAGTGGTTAATATACACCAAAAGTGCTGAAGAAAGGAAAACCGGGACAACATCAGCAGCCCCTTTCAGCAGGATAGTAATGTTTTCAGCCATCCATCCATGTCAGACACATGGAGACCCGAGTTCACAACTTAAAGGATCTGCTGCTAACACCTTGATGTCAGATATCACAGCACACTTTCAGAGAGCTTGTAGAGTTCATGCCTCGACTCCTCAGAGCTGTATTAGCGGCAAAAAGTGATAATGTACCCTAACGTTCGGTGAAAGAATGCCTCCTTTTGAGATTTCATAAATTTCTGTAGAATTCAGACATCTCTTATGTTTAGTTGCTGTATAATCCTGGATTGGATTCTGCATCACCGCTCGTATGTCTGTTCAAGCCTCACAAAGCCTCGGATATTTCTCATAACCGCATCAACGTTTCTCCGTAACTGTAAAGAAGTTTGATGTGAAGTTTACTGACCTTCAGTGCACACACAGTCATATTAATAGAGCCTCTCATGTGTCAGCGACGCACAAAGATGCGATAAATTGGGGCAGAAATCTCCTGTGTGTGTGCGGGGTACAGTGGAACCGATTCTGAAATTCAGTCAGAACGGAAAACACAGAAGCGAGCTGTCTGGGTCTGTTTAAGCGTGTGTTAGATAATTAAAGCACTGTCCCTTTACCAGGTTGTGGTAAGGAGGGGAAAAAGAAAATAAAAGATAATGAATAAGCAAATGAATCTTTTTCCTGAATGAATACTTAGTGAGAATATTTCATTATCTGCTAGAAGTGGGCTCTAATTAGCATCTTTTTTTTCCAGATAGAGCACAAATCCTTCTTTTCTTTGTTTCAGATGAGTCTTCATCATTAAACCTGCTCATTCTCTCTCTCTCTTCTCTCTCTCTCTCTCTCTCTCTCTCTCTCTCTCTCTCTCTCTCTATCTCCTCATCAGTGGCTATCCTGCTGAAGGACGACTACTTTGTTCAAGGTGCAGGTCTCCCAGGTCGCTTTAAAGCCGAGAAGGTGGAGTTCCACTGGGGTCAGAGCAACGGTTCAGACGGCTCAGAGCACAGCATCAATGGCAGGAGATTCCCTGTCGAGGTGAGAGTCTTACCCGTGGACTGAATCTCGGTCTCATGCTGCATCCAGAACATCACGTCACTAAAATATTTATATAACACAAATTCTCAATTCTGACAGAAGCTACTAAGGTTGTATTAATGCCTTTGTGTAATGTCTTTGTGTAAAAAAAAAACTCTCTTCAGGTTAGAGAGCGTGTATTATTATTATAACACACCGTATAGATGTTAATAGCTGCTATAACAAAAGCGATAACAGGAACATCGGACATTTCACAACACGCTGTTTTTTAATACGTTTAAAAAGCATTTAATTCACCGTGAGGAATGAAAGACTTCAGGATGCACTTTCATAATCTATGTTGAGTATTTTTCTATAACAGCACAAAAAAGTGTTGCATTCTTTACTTCACATGTTGCCTAAAGAATCCAGTCAAGGCCAGAACTGATCTAACTCAGCAGTGTTTATCTGCTGTTTATCAATCCAGTGTTTAATGATTTGCATAAAATCAGAAGTTATGTCTAATGAGATTGTGTTGTACTGATTGTCTATTAAGTATATATACTGCATATTATATACAGACTAATAACTAGGACCCACATGTCCAGGTGTTTCTCAGCTACAATGTGCATTTTTGGTTTCTTTCTTTCTTATAAGGCCACCAGCTGTTCCAGATGCGGTTATGTGAATGTATCGACTTTACTAATGCTAAAAACAAGCAAAAACAGAGAAGCCCGGCGTCATCACGGTGGAGACAGGCATTAGGAATCCCAGCCAAAGAGAAATGTGAAAGAGGGAGTGAGAGTAGCTGTGGATGAGTGTTAGAGTGGTACAGAGGGCGTTCCTGTATCGATTAAACACTGTGTTATGTACAGGCACTCTCTCCTGGGGGCTGACCAGCAGCCGAGGATGTGTCTCGCTCCCCTCGACTGATTTATCGTCGTGCCAGCCTGGCAGCTTTTACACACAATAAGAGCTCCTTTTATCACCCTCTTCAAACATGCAAGCGGTCCACCCCATACGGCTGCCAAGTCCCAGCCGGCTCTCGCTCTTAACTCGAATGGGTGTCATTCAGTTTCATTGTCTGGCTTTTATTAGCGCTGGTCCCAATCCCCCCCAATCCACACACCCCCACTCCACCCCACAAGCGGAGGTGCTCAGTTAGCATATGAGCTCAGACTCCTGTGCCAATTCCCACTTATTGGCAGTTAGATGATGTCACCTCGACACAAATCATGTCAGTGAGGAAGAGCGTCAGTGCTAAAGTTTAATGTGCTCAGCAGGAACGGCCCTCCTAATGCTTAACACTCTCTCAGACTTCACATGACTTCCCTGATTTACAGTAGAAAATGTCCATAATTTAGGCCTTGATTAAATATTAAGCAGCAATTTTCCAGGCACAAATTAGCCCCTGAAAGAGCTCTAAGATTTCTGATTTGCAATCCTTGCCTGCATAGCACAGGAACATGCAGCGTTGCAAGGGCAGAGTCACACAGCACTGCTTGATTGATTATTCTGGTCTGTTGAACTGTGTAGATCTGTGTTTTTCGAGATCGATTGCTCAAGTCTTTCACACTACGTGTGCCGGTAGTCCATAGCCTGGAGAATGCAGATTAGCTTCACCGGTTTGTTTTTGTTCAGCAAAGTCACAAGAAACCGACGAAAGATGGAGGAAGGGAAAGAGACGTGGAAAGAGTGCTTCAGCTAGACAAACTGAAAACATGAGATTTGCAAGCACCAAAAAATTCAATAAGCAGAAAACGCACACAGGTGATCTGACTCATAAGAGTCGCCTTTTCCTGTGTGACATACAATTAACACTCCAGCTAATGAGTCTGAGTGAAGTGAGGGCAGATTAAAGATGTTGTTTCATGTCCACTCTCTTCTGCTAAGAGCCTGAGAGCATTACCTGTGGATGAAGGCATCACATCAGTGTTAGTCAGCACCGGGCATTCACTTCTAAAGTGAGAGTGGCACGGTTTGAAGGGTTTCAAGGTTTATTAAACTGAAATAATGATACTAATTAGGATCAACGAACACTCGGTAACGGGAATACTACAAACGGCACATACCTCGGCACTACAAACGACTCGACGCTGGAATTATTTCTTTTATGTTTTTTGTTTTTTATCGAGAATAATATCTCAGGCATTTTAACT
The DNA here is from genome assembly GCA_033459395.1 of Hemibagrus guttatus. Lineage (NCBI taxonomy): Eukaryota > Metazoa > Chordata > Actinopteri > Siluriformes > Bagridae > Hemibagrus > Hemibagrus guttatus. Next base: position 15,558,346 of record JAUCMX010000023.1, on the reverse strand, counting down.
GGGATTGACCATTGAGTTGATGTTCAGGCTAATGGATAATTGGATATATACATGCACACTGTGCGTGTGTGTGCGTGTTGTGAATTGTGCTGTAGTTATTATACAACCATTCTCAATCATTTTCAATCATATCTTCAAGTTAAAGCATAAAGTCGTTTCAATTATTATTTTAAAAACATGTTTTAAAACATTTCCACGAATCCACAATCCAACAAGGACACTTTTTCGCCTTATTCATATGTTTAAGAAATGTCTCGCACTTCCATTCACCCGCCTCCGCCTCATGACGAGTGCTTTACTGATCATATAACAGGAAAAAAATATATAAAATAAAATAAACTCCAGCCATCACCAGTGTGTATAATGGAGAGAATAAATAAATGATGAGCTTAATAATAATTCATAATACACATAATGCGAAGGTGACATCATAACAGCGCGACGGTGTGGCAGATATACTGATAATGGTAGATAATGGTAATGGAGATAATTCATCATGTTGGACAAATCAGTGTTTTATGATTTTATGATCCTCATCGATTGAGTAAAGGATTATTGTTATTGTTGTCGTGTCTGTTGTAGATGGAAATCATTACAGACATTCACAGACTGTGCACATTTATTTGCAGACATCATTATATCTTTTTTTTTTCCTTTTGTCGAGTGTTTTTTTTTTTCCTCTGGAAGCTCCTCGCTTGTTTTAGATTGAGAGTCAGACATAGAGAGTTCAGATAATTAAATCGAGCCCCGGAGGGCCTTTCCGAGTTTGACTGACACTTTAGCCTCGACCGTAGCCTTTTTCCAGTCTGTAGCTAGTGGCCCTTGACTCCAGTTTGAAGGCAGGCTGTTGTGTATCATCATGATTGAAGAGAAGACGCTCTTAGGCACTTTCCTGTCCTTCATGTGGACACTTAATGCCGGCCGAGTCGCCCTCTGCGTGGACAAAAGACAGGGCCGAGTGCTGTTCACGGCCTGAACAACAGGTTTTCTGTCACTCAGCCTTGGAGTAAGTAGAGGTGCTCCGGTTTGATGATGTGGATTTTCATTCCTCTACTCCTACCTTTTATCCTTTTCTTCCGAGAGCTGATGTGCTTATAGGAGAAATTCGATGGGTGTTTGTCAATCAGAGAGCCGCTGGGTTTTATTCCGACCCCCACGGCTAAGTGAACAGCAGAGTTTATGAGGAGAAAGGTGGAACGTTTACAAGCTATCTTTGTGATCCTGATATTTGCTGTGTTTTATGAGAAAGATGTAACGCACAGAAAGAGAGTGTCGGTCGACCTCTCCCTCAAGCCTGTTGTCTCACATATGCTCAGAGTTGCCTGAGGACGAGGCAAAAGTGAGAGAGAGAGAGAGAGAGAGAAAGAGTGTGAGCAGATGAGCAAGATGAGGTGTGACAGATGTCTATCAAGTGACACTTTAGCGGACGCTCCACCGCAAAATGGGCACCACAATGGGTGAAATCTACAGGGAGAACAAGAAACAGAGAGAGGATGAGGATGAGGGAGGGAAAAAAAGACTCACACTTGCGTCTCACACTGATCTGAACTAGACCACAGCTACGTTTAGCAATTATCACCCACCCTTTAAACTCCAATTGGGACCACTTTAACACAGGCTATAATAAGACACCCTCCTATTGCCTTACTGGTGCATTAAAACCACTCTTCTGTTAAAAATTGGTGTTCTATTTTATTATCAATCTGTCAGCGGCGGTCCCGCTCAGTCCCCTGGCCTGCCTTATGAATACGCATGAGACGTTCTGGGCCGTGCGCAAGATTTGCTGCGAAATGCCATTCTCATTTTCCTTAGTCGTCTGGCTGAATGATTTATGAATTAGGAGGCTTGCCATTTAGTAATTGTTCTCTAATAAGGTTCCTGAATGGCGTGATTAAGTGTGCGCCCGCTGAGCCCGGTCCTGCTGCTTTAACTGTAAATGGATGGTTAATATGCTTAACGCATCACGGCCCGGGCCGGCGCGCGCTTCGCGTCAGCCGTCAACCTGCGCTCGAATCTGAACCCGGTGCAACTTTCCATCTGATATTCACGCATGCAGAGATGCAGACGTGCGCAGGCATGCACGCACACCCACGTGCGCATTAGCATGTGTTCCTAAACACAAGAGCGATCAAGCGTGCACACGCACACACACTCAATCTTCGTTTGGAAAAACAAAAACTTCCACACGCAATAAACAAAGCTGAGCCTGGAATGCTGAACAAATGCGGAAGTCGTCTCGTTGTGTTGTGTGTTGTGTGTATTGATCTCTGACCCTAGCAATTTGTGTCTGTGTGTGAGTAAACCGACGCTGTCAGCCCGAGGTTAATGCCAGGGCTCAGCATGACACCAGTGTATTAGGCTTATTAGGCTGTTGCTATGCTTTCACACAGACATAAATAATGACAGAGTAATTACCAGACTGTCAGTCTCACAGTGCAGGCCCGAACACATTACAGTCACCACCACACACCAGCACATCATCAGCGTGATACCTTAAAGAGGAGCTTTTCAGATTAAACCTAACTTTTCACACAGACATAAGCCCCCCAAGAAGTTGATTACAAATGATCAACTGTAGATTATTTCAGCTGTAGATTATTGCAGATTTCTCTGACGTGTGACAAAGGATCATCTTATCTTATCTTATCTTATCTTATCCTAACTCATCGTATCTTCTGTCAGTATTTTTTATTATAAACCTGCATCCTCTTTCAGTACATTTTCAAAATCAAGCTTATTTATTGTTCAGCAAATATTTCATAGAAATGAAAAAAAAACATGTACGTTTTTACTCCCTACACATTAATGATTCAGGAGTGTCGTGTTATCTGTCCATCTTGGCAGAATTTCTCCAAGATAATGAACTTTTTCTTTTCTTTTCTTTTTTTTGTTTTAAAGAAAAATATGGGCCATGATTTTTCTGTGCTTTATTGTGCCTTATTCAGCATTTTTTAACCCCACTGGCGAGTCCAGTCTTTCTCATAACTACCCTGATTTCCTATTAGTTCCACTGCAGTAATTAAATCAGCTTCATCTTAAAGCTTTCTTTAATCAAGTGGAGAGCTAAAATCTTCCAGGAGAGTGTAGAAAGAGTTCCAGTCACACTGATTGTGTGTGTTACTGTTCTGAGACTAATGTGCACTGCTGTAATGGTTACGGTGTGTGGCGTCGCATGACTCTTTTTTTTTTTTCTTTTCTTTAAGGAGATTAAAGTGTGGAATCACCCGCACAGGAGCAGGTCTAGGGGTAAATAGGCATAAGCCCTTGCTCCTGGATGTTTTTCATTCATTTTTCCACACAGGTATGTAGACGAGAGCTGATTGGGGCTTAAAGGTGACAGGGACACATTTCAGCCCGTGTTGGTTCTTCTGGTCTTATCTCCAGCCGGGCTCGCAGTCAGAAACCTGGAAGCACGGGACGACATGTGGATTATGGAATATGACGCTTAGGTGTTAAGCATTCCATAATATCCTGACGGACACATGTCAGTCTCTCGTCTCGTCTCTGGTGAGCAGAAGAAAAAGAGAGTACGCCAGGAAATCTTTTCCAAGGCCTTTATCCAGCTGCTCTGATAAGAGAAGCACAAAGTAAATTAACACACACGAAGGAAGCACCAGAGCTCAGACACAAACACACAGCCCTACACGCTGGGTATCAGAGATAACAGATGGCAGTGATGAATTGAATTTTATTTCCCATCAGCCCTTGCTACTATAAGAAGCGCTTTGCTGAATATTACCTGATGTGAAGATAGTTTGGCGTAGCAGGTGACGCAGCTCTGTAAGTGCAGGAAATACACAGTACATTAATATTCTCTGTAGCGTTCATGCACATCTGCTTTACGTGGCCATCAGTAAACACATGCTGTGGAGCTACAGATGTGGGAGTGATGGCTGTTAAACTGCTCTGGACAGGAGGAGAGGAAGTAGTAGGGTTTTCTCTTGTAGAGGATTGTGTGAGGATATAAAGTGAGTGAACATGTACTTATCTGCCGTATACCGGTGCTAGAGAGATACAATGTGTTCTTAAAGCAACAGGCCCTTTTCCTTTTTCCTCTTTCCTTTCCTTTCCTTCCCTTCCCTTCCCTTTTCCCTTCTTTTTTCTTTCCCTTCCCCTTTCCTTTCCTTCCTCTTTTCCTATCCCATTTTTTCTTCCCTTCCCTTCCCTTCCCTTCTCCTTTCCTTTCCTTTCCTTTCCTTTCCTTTCCTTTCCTTTCCATCCTTCCCTTTTCCTCTCCATTCTTTCCATTCCCTCTCCTTCCCCTTCTCTTTCTCTTTCCTTTCCTTTTCATAAGTGTCTTTATCACATGAAAGTAGGTTACACTGATCGTCTTTCCTGATCACTCACATTATTGTGCACCTGTCAGTGTGAGTGTGATATTGTGTTACTGAAGCCAGAAAGTGTTACTTTGAGGTCATACTTTATAACAAGGTATAGAACACACACACACACAGTTCAAGCTGGATTTAATTGAATAGAGGAAGCAGAGAGAGTCACAGGGAGAAGGCTGGAGTGATGAGGAGGAAGAGGAAGGCTGCTGCATTGTAACTCCATGTTGCCAGGTTTTCAGCAGACGAGTCTGGATGAATGATTGAAAACAAATTAGTTCTGAATCTCCTGAATGAACAGATGTGTTTTTACTCCTCCTCCAAACCTAGACCAGCGCTTTCACTGAGCTATAAAGCTTCTACTTCTCTCTTAATCCATCTCTCCCACTCTTTCTGCAATACTCTCTCTCTCCATTTCCTTCTGTCTTTGTCTCTCTCTTACCCTCTCTTCTCATCATTCTCTTTTGTTGCCTCAGTATTACAGCAACCTCTCTCTCTCTCTCTCTCTCTCTCTCTCTCTCTCTCTCTCTCTCTCTCTCTCTCTTTCTCTCTCTCTTTCTCTCTCTGTCTCTCTCTCAGTGTTCTTTCTTTCTGTCTTTATCACTCTAACTCTCATGTGTTTCACTCTTTCATTAACACTCTTTATATTTCTCTCTCACTCTCTCACTCTTCTTTCTTTCTGTCTTTATCACTCTTTATATTTCTCTCACTCTCTCACACACACACACACACACACTTACTTTGTGTGTCTCTCATGATTCTCTCTCTCTTCTTACTCTTTATGTCTCTTGATGTCTTTCTTACTCTCGCTTCCCTTCAATCTCTCTCTCTCTCTCTCTTTCTCCCCCTCCCCCCTCTCTCTCCGCCACGACATTCTATTAAAACTTCACAGATAACTGATGACTGCCATGCCCGCTCTGCCCATTTTATTTATTTGCTTATTTTATTTGATTTCCGCTTGTTTATTATTGCTTTTCCTGGAGAAGAGGGGCCATGCAGTTGCTAACATAATGTTATATTTCCTTGCCTGTCTTCAGTGGCACTGAAAAACACATCCATTCTTTAAGAGCAGAGTGCTGCCTAGAGGGCAAATAGATGTCGTCCCAGTTCTTTGCTGCCTTGATACCATTTTTAATAATCTCGTTGCAGATAGCGCCTCGACCCTCTTTGTTTTCTCGAAAGCAATATTTTCCATGTTTTTATGAGAAAGTAATACCCGCAGAATTGAAAAGTGACGCTCCTAATGTCTCTGTGTTGATTTTTCATTTGTGGGGTTACTGCAACAGGGGTGGTGGGGTGGTGGGGTGGTGGTGGGCGGTGTTTAGAGGGGTTCGAACAGTTTGTGTCTTTCTCCAGAGAGAAGAGATGGAGCTGAACATGTATAAAGCAGCTATTTCACACACTAACAAGTCATTATGTCATTATACGCATTTAAATATAAACTTGTTAGATTTCTGGCGTATTTCTACAGAAATTCGTTTTTATAATTAACTTCATTTCTTATTATCCGTTCCAGTAAGCAGCTGGCACCGCTACATCGTAACTTCTATCCTAGCCTAATTTCAGCGTAAACAAGTCCGAATATAAAACTCCATATTTTCCACAAAGCTGCACATTTCACACATCACAATTAGGTTCAACCCTCATCTTTACTGACTTCTGATTTGTGTTTTTTCTCTCGGACAGCATTAATTAGCTGATTATTAGGTGAATGTTAAATGATGTAGAATGTAGTTTGCGTCGCAGATTTTATTACAGATAGTCATGATTCATAGTTTTACCTTAATAGTTTTTCAAAAACTATTAAAAAACAATAGGAATTAGCAGAGTACACTATATTGCCAAAAGTTTTGGAACACCTGCCTTTACATGCACCTGAATGTAATATGGAGTCGTCCCACCCTTTGCAGCTATAACAGCTTCAGCTCTTCTGGGAAGGCTTTCCACAAGGCTTAGGAGTGTGTTTATGGGAATTTTTGACCATTCCTCTAGAAGCACATTTGTGAGGTCAGGCACTGATGTTGGACGAGACGGTCTCTGCTCTAATTCATCCCAAAGGTGTTCTGTCGGGTTGAGGGCAGGACCCTTTGCAGTGCATGCTTTGTGCACTGGTGTGCAGTCATGTTGGAACAGGAAGGGATCATCCCCAAACTGTTCCCACAAATTTGGGAGCATGAAATCCAAAATATCTTGGTATGCTGAAGCATTAAGAGTTCCTTTCACTGGAACTAAGGGGCCGAGACCAACCCCTGAAAAACAACACCTGAATTCAATGATTTAGAGGGGTGTCCCAAAACTTTTGGTAATATCGTGATCAGACTGATGACATACCCACAATATTCCATATTTATACAGCCTTTAATTTATTGTAGTTTCTATAGAAGTTTCTATTCTTTAACATATTTGCCGTTATGTCTTTTAGGATTTTTCCCCCATCATCTAGGTCGTGGTTCCACATAAAAACCCCGACTTGCATCCGAGAATGTTTTAAGTTATGTTGAGACATTACCTTCACACCACATTATGTAGTACATGGCTCCGTGACCCATGATGCACTGCTCTCTCTCTCTCTCTCTCTCTCTCACGTGATACTATTCCTTTTTACCCAAAATACACCGCTGTCTGTTGGCATAACAAAGAATTCTTGTCACGTTGGCCTACTTTTTGTCATTTCTCTGTATCCAAAATGGTGCTTTACTTACTAATCCATAAAATTGGCACAAAGTGCATTATGGGTATTCTGCACCATCAAAGCTATCTTGTTTGGACACTATTCTAAAGCAGTGCATTGTGGGATTTTATGAGCTACACAGCAAAACTATGAAAACAGGAGTTATTTGGCTCCAGTCTGCACTACTATTTGCTCTATACCTTAATCTCTACAAACAGCAAAGTGCATTATGGGTATTCTCTCTGCTCCAGACTACATAGTGTGGACAGTGATGCATTGCAGTGCATTGTGGGGTTTCAGGATATTCTGCACTATGGTATGAACTGCAGACAGAAAGATCCAAGTGCAGGTTGGGGATTTAATAAAAACGAGTCGAAGCAAACACACCGGGAGGATCAGGAAATACTCGAAACAAACATAAACATGCAGGAAGTGGAACAGACAGGGGCAGGGCAAACAACTCAGCAGCACAAGATCAAACCAAATAATCAGACAGACAAATAGAAAGACTCAGCAGTGCTGAGGATTATGGGTAGTGTAGTTTACTGGAGAAAAGATTTAGGATTAGATGATGATGATGATGATGAAGAACAAAACAGTGCACTGTGAATGGTGTGTGTCGTGTCAGACATATCTGTGTGTGTGAGTGTGAGTGATCTCTACATGATCTGTTTGTTTTGCTTCTGAAATGTTCACCACGCTCCTCTCACCACCACCTCTAACGCTGTGTGTGTGTTTATTTGTGCGTGACCCTTGTCTTGATTAGTTGTCTGCTGCTTGACACACACACACACACACACACACACACAGTGGGTCAGCTCAGGCTCATTGCACACATGGGAGTGACGATGACGTGCAATAAGGCAATGAGGTTTTTCTTGCCTGCCCTTGTGAATGTCAGCGGCCGGCACTGACCGTGCGTGATTTGCGCCCGTGTGCGTACACACGCTCTGACTCTCTATGGGACGAGGAGCGATGTCAATAAAGGATGAATTCAATTTGGTAAAGAGTTATGTGCACATTGCATCCTTTAGGAGAAGAGATTCAGCTTTTTTTTTTCTCCCACGAGTCTCCTGTGGACTAAACGCTGGAGCGGCGCTGTTTGAGATTCAGAGAAAGCTCAGCGCTATTACCATTTATATTACAGGTGTCAGAGAGCGCATGCCTGCTTCCTGCCCTTCACTGTCGCAAAGTTAGCAATAAACTCTGCGTAATGTTTCCAAAGCTGCTCATCCACCCCATACTGTGTGTGTGTGTGTGTGTGTGTGTGTGTGTGTGTGTGTGTGTGTGTGTTGGGTTGGTAAAATCAGGGCAGTGACACACAGGTGTGGATTTGGGACAGAAAAATGTTATTTATTTATTTTTTATTTATTTATTTTTTTAACATTAGCATAAAGACGCTTCAGGCAGATTAATGGTAATATTTATTTATTTATTTAATTAATTTTGCATTTATTTAATTTAACAGATAAAGGAAAGCAGGGAGCACAAACCTGCATTATGTCCTCATTTCTAGATATCTTTTTAAAAAGCCAGTGCTGGAGATCACGAAGGTTATACAGAATAAAGCACGCATGCTTCGATAAGATATAAGATTGGACGTATCCTGAACATCAGATTTATTTTCAAGTCGTTTGAGTCGCGGTTTTGAAGCCAGACAGTGAAAAAAAACCCTTGCAGCATATAATCAAGCTATTCAAATATTTAGCACATTGTGTAAGCGTGCGCTATTATGTTTATTTATTGTGTTCATTTACTTTTCACTTTGTGCCACAGAACATTTTGTTAAAAGATGCAGATCATTTCCATCGTACAAGACAAATAGCATTCTTCTCTCTTTTCTCTCTCTCTATCTCTTTTATTTATTTATTTTTTAACCTAAAATTGCAGGTAGACTCGGGTCAGCAATGTGTCTGCGTGATTTCTAAGGGTTTATTTATTTTCTGAAATGATCAGCGTGTCATTATTAATGTATGAAACGTTTCCTTTGTGTAAAAGTCGAGGAATATTTCTGTTGTAGTCTTGTACTGTAATGATGTTACTATTTGTAAAAATAAATAAATAAATAAAAATGACCCAAAATAATGTAAAAGCTAAATTTAAAAAGTTAATTAAAAAAGAGGGGGGAAAAATAAATGAAAAAGCTAAATGAAAAAAATTAATTGAAAAAAAAAAGGAAATTTTGGACTGTATTAAATATTTTGTTATATCATAAGTATTTGCACATTTGGATGAAGGGTGCCAATAATTTTGCAAAGTCTTGTACTGTATGTGTATATGGTTCAGACGTTGAATTATTACAGTTTAAACGGAGGCAGTTTGGATTTGGTGTGTGTGTGTATGTTGGTTCAAGGGCTGCAAAGACTGATGGGAAATCTTTAGGCACTCGTCCCCCGAGTCTGTGGCCATCGATTCTCTCTCTCGCTCTCTTGCTCTCTCTTTTCTTTCTCTGGTGGTGACAGCTGTTGTTTTAAAGGGATAAAGTCAGAAATCGATGTGCGTGTCCTGTCACTCAAATTAAACACTATGAAGAATGGATGTGTGTGTGTGTGCGTGTGTGTGTGTGTGAGAGAGGGCATTTTTATTATATTTATAACTATGATCCATTAACGTGTCACCTACCAGGCTGTATGATTAATTACACACGTGCATTACTTCTGAAGCTCTCTTTTTTTTTTTTCGGTCTTCACTTATTGGCTTCTTTCATCGATCTCCAGAGACAGATTTATGTGAGAAATATTTGCGCGAGTGTTTGGTTGGTAAAAGCCGTTCGGAATCATGATCTCTCTCTACATCGTTTGACCTTGACGCCGCTAAGCCATGAGTCAGAGCAGCTAATGGTCAGCTCGTTTATTATAGATGAAGATCATCGGTCACTATTATGCGCGCATTAGCATACGGACTGCATCAGTCTCCCGGTATGAGATTTAAATGCTCCCAGTCCCTGCATAATTAACATATAAGACTGAGTGGGAACTGATATGAATGGTACACAGCCTGCGAGACAAATAGACCGGGATCTGCTCGCTCAGGCACAACATGTTTTATGCACAGCAAACAATAATTACCTTTCTCTCTGAGAGAAATATCCCGGACGTGGTTTGCACCGCCATTTTGAAGTCACCTGTGTGAGCCGGAGATTTCATAAATACTCTTTTGCTGAAGTTCAATCATTTACCATTAAAACCAGTGATGATAAAAGTAAACCTAAAACATTGAACTAATCTCGATGCATAAAATATGATTAAGTAGCTACTGAAGCACACAGCGAGACAAAGGGACAGCAGAGCGGTCATCCTTGCTGTCCTCTAACGTTCCCCAGACCAGGAAGTTATAATTAAAAGGCTACAAGAGCACTTCCTGTGCGTGATTTTAATATTGTCAAGTCACTAAAGGGTTTGGTCTCTACACCTCCATTCATAAGGTCAGAGAAAAGGCTGTTCTTAGCCATTAACCTTGACACCATGGGACACTGGACACTAGTTGTGGTTATCAGCAGGATCAATCCTCGAGCTCTCTTTTTCCAAGGTACACACACATTTCTTTCTTTCATGCTGCTCCTTGCGGTCAGTCCAAGCCAAAATAAAAGCGCAGTAGAAGAATGCATTTCCTCAAGGCCATGATGCGACGTGTGAACGAGACTCTAGAACATTCTGCGTCTTGTTCCGAGCCGCTCATCTTCACACAACATGCATGTAAATAATAACTTAAAAACAGAGAGCTCTGGCCACAGTGGATACAAACACCTAGATGTTCCATGTTGTGTTTATAGACACGTTATAACCTGTGATTATTATGGCATCTAGACAGAAAATCACCGCTCTGAACATCAGCACATTCTCAGCACGGTCTCTGACCCGCAGCTTTTTCTGTAAAGGTGTCTAAACGAAGACACCTTTACAAATATCAGGTTTAGACTTAGCACAGAATTCGATGATTAAGCTCATAGACGGATGTAAAGTTGAGAGCTTGTGAAAGCTTTTCATATTACCGAATCTGTGACATTTCTTTTTAGGAATTTTAAATTTCATTTTGATTAATTTTTTTTTTCTTCCATGTTTAGTTTTTTAGTTTATAGGTTTATTTCAATTACATATTTTTTTTTATGTATTTCTTTGTGTATGTTTTGAGGATTCTTTTTTAATTGATGTATTTAATTTTATATATTTAATTGATCATTTTATTTCATTTGTTTGCTTGGTTAATTCATTCATTTTTGGGGGTAGGCATGAGTAAAAAAAAAATACGATTTTGCTTTATTTATTTTTATTTATTTTATTTTTTTTGTTAATAAATGTTCAAATATTTGACTCTCAGAAAAAAAATCTCCAAATTCTGTGCATATTCATGTTTATATCTGAAACCCTTGTTCCATCACCCTGTATTACAAGAATAAAAGCCTGGCACAGAAGCAGGCAGAGATTCAGATATGGCCCTGTATCATAGTTAATATGATGTTCAGTGTTTGTTATTGTCATGATATGGTTAAAAAAAAACACACACTAGAGGGAAAACAGACTAGCTACTACTACTATTTTCACAAAGAGCCTGGTGAGTTACGCTGCATTTCCCTGCTCTGTAGCTGTCTGGCCTGTTTGTGTTGTGCTCCTGTAATGGTGTGTGTATCCAGAATGAAAAACAGCAGAGGCAGGTCCTGTTACAGAGACACACTTAAACACAGAGCATGGAATGAGTTTGAGTCGAAGAGTAGATGTGTTCTGTGCATAGATCTATTTGCCAAAGTGCTTTAGCCAATATTAGAACAGATTTTATTTGTGTGTGTGTGTGTGTGTGTGTGTGTGTATGTGTGTGGGGCTCTGCATCTCAGCTTTTCCCACAATCCCTGTTGTTTGTGTGTGCTTACACATCCGGATAACAAGTGATACGTGTAACCAAAGCAGCCATCTCCGGCACCTGAGTGTGATCTGTATGTTAATGGATTTCAGGACACACACACATACACACACACACATACATATCATTTGAAAAACCTGTGAGTGACCTTTACAGAAAATGAGCTTAGGGAACAAACACACATGGACACACACACACACACACACACACACACACACAGGGTGAGCTAAATGAAAACCTCTTGCCCTCTTTAAAGCCCTCTGCATATTTATTCAGGCTTTATTGGGCAGTAAGGTCATCTGAATTCATCACAGGATTCTGCTATCCTTTTTCTCCCGGATGCTTCGAACTGTTAGCGCTCTCATACTGCGAAAACAAACAAAAAAAAAAACCTATGAAAGGACCAGAACAGAAATGCTTGTTGCTTCCATGTTTATTTTTCTTCCCTTATCTCTCAGCGCACGCCGTTCCACGGCGTCTGTTCCATGAATATGAGCAACGTCCAACAGCAGCGAGTCGTTTTCGCATTCCGCGTCCGGCATCCGTCTCTCGTTTTTATGGACAACACGTCACCGCCTGTCACTTCTCTTCTCGCCCGAATGCAAACAGACTTCTAATCCATCTGTACGCAAAGGTTAAGATACGGAGCGTTCAGTCATTCTGCTGGCTTTCTTTATAAAATCATGCACAAAGACAGAGAAGGGGGGAAAAAACGGTTCAAATATTACTGCTATTAATCATCGTCTCGGAGACACTGACACCGTCGATGAAAGCGCTGGAGTTTCTACGCTGGCGAATTCCTGCGCATGTACTGAGCGATCCATATTAGGAGGCTGTGGAAATGCTGAAGACTGAAATAGATCAAAGCGACTTATGGGTCGGGCTTTCTGTAGGGATTACAGAAGTGTGAAAAATGCAAGGCGTACAATATTGACAGTGTTGATCTGAAAAGGGAAACAAGCTTGGCAAGCAAAGCTCGACTTCTTTAGGCAGCATCTCTCACCAGCACACACACACACACACACGCTTTTCCTTTTTTTTTTTTTTTAATTTTCTTTTATTTAAAGAAATAAAATCATTGTTCTCACCTGGGACGGTGTTTTTTTTCCACACTCTGTGGGGCTATCGGTTTAGATTATGTGCTGTACTGAACATCAATCCTTCCTCAGTGCACTTATTTATCTCAAGCCTGGAAATGAGACACATGGTACGTTCCTGATCCACACACTGACAGCCCTGTGTGTGCACGTCTGTGTGAGAGTGTTCACGAGCGTTCGAGCATACCCACGTTGACTCTACACACCATCACCATGACAACTGACTGATGGAGCCCCTCCGATTGGCCGCGTCTCGCCCGAGTAGGCCAGTGATGTCACGGGGAGACCAGCAGAGCTTTTCATGGAAGCTGAATTGAAAATCCACTAGCGTCAAAATCGATGGATCCCTTTGCCTCCTGCTCGAGTGGTGACTTCCCTAAGAGGCTTAAAGCGTCCTCCTCTCTTCCATTTCTCTGCTCTTAGTTCTCTCAATCTCTGAGAGGCCTGGTTATCTAAGGCCAGAGGCGTATGTGCCAAGAACAGGCTGTTTTGTTTCTTTTTTGAGCGTGCTATTGACTTACGTGCTGCCGTTGCCAATTTGGGCCGAGTCGTGGGTCCGCTGAGTGTTCCGTCCGTTCCGATCAGTTGCCAGAGATCCCATCAGCGCAAAGAAAGCACGCTCCGGGCTTTTAACACAGCCGGGCCAACACGGCTCACTCATCCGCTCCATTAGACACACTCGGTTAATGGAGTTTAGTTGGACTCTCTTTAGTTGGAGAGCACTGTGACAGGTTTTAATACGCCTTTCTGTTTTCAGTGCAGAGGTTTTTTGCTCTATCGGTGCGACATGAAGCAGCACCATGCCATGACGTCCATGTTACAGGATTCCTGGAGCATTCACTATTAAAGCTGAATAGACCTGAAATGAAATCATTTCACGTACAATAGTTTCTTCATTCAAGGCTCTTCATTCGAGTCCAGAAATTCATTTAAAACAGCAGAGGAGGAGTTTCATGTACGGCTAGTAACAATTCTCGAATCTGATTGGTCAGGAAGTGATTTATTTTTAAACAGTAACCATTGGAGAAACTTTAGGACTTTCCAGCTTCAAAAGTACAGTGTATTGTAAGAAAGATAAAATAGAGGCTGCTATATGTGATATAATAATAAGAACATGATTCTACAATATAATCTGTTAAATGCATGATGTGTTTTTCTTTAGAAAAATAATTGCACTCAGCAAATTGTGTGTAAAATGAATGAAACGCTTTAGGAAAATAATCTGGCTTTTTTTTTTTTTTTTTTTCACATGGCTGTGATAGCTCCTCACTGTTGTCTCGTTGTATGGTTGCCAAATCAGTAAAAATGTAACTAAAGCACAAAAATACTCATTTTGTCATTTATTCCGACTGTGTCTATTCCATCTTTTTTCTTAAAGGAGCTTTTTTTTTTGTGACCAGTAGAAAGTGATAACATAACACGATGGATTTCTTTTCATGGAGAACTTTGCCGTTATATTCGGACACGTTCCTCTTTTATTTGAAGTTTTTAGTCCCGGCTCCGACATTGAATTCGCAGTGAAATGACGTTTTTTTTTATTGAGGAAGCTGTACGGCATGAATGGAGAACGGTGATGTCATGAAATTAATAGCCTGAAGCTGTTAGTGGTGATCAAATCTGAGGTGGATACTTCACGGAGAACATAAATGTGTAGATAAATAATTTGTAGTTGTTGCCTGTTATCTGATATCTTGTTTTTCTCTCTCTCTCACACACACACACACACAGATGCAGATCTACATGTACAACTCGGACGATTTCGACAGCCTTAACGCAGCCATCAGGGAGAAGAGGGTCATCGCCGCTATGGCCATCTTCTTTCAGGTGAGATATTTGTGAATGGAAGTGTGTGTGTGTGTATGTGTGTGTGTGTGTGTGTGTGTGTGTGTGTTCATGTTGATCATTACATGATCAACAATTCTACTATTGTTGGTTATGAACTTCTTAAAAAGAACAGACTCTATCTGTCTCTCTCTCTCTTTCTCTCTCTCTCACACACACACACACACCATTCTCTTTTTGTCCTTGTCAGCGTAATCACAAAAGAAACACACTAAAAGCACTCTTCGACACCAGAGTGTTAATAAGCCCTCACACTTCAAAACCTTCAAACGTATGTGTGTTATGTGTGTGTGTGTGCATATATATATATATATATGTGTGTGTGTGTGTGTGTGTGTGTGTGTGTGCAATTGTGTGCTTTTCGGTTCTCCATTCTGTGGCGTTGTCAACGCAGCCTGACTGTGATAACCCGGAGAGCTGGAATTCAAAGGTGCCATTAGACACAGAGGAAAAACAATGACAGAGAAAGCTTTAACAATACACCCACACAAGGAGAGAGTTCAAAAGAGAGAGAGAGAGAGAGAGAGAGAGAGAGAGAGAGCGGCAGTGATGAAATCTGAGACAGAGAAGTGAGAAGAGCGAGAGATGTTTAACAGAGAAAGAAAGCGTGAGACAGACATGAGGGTTGATTGAGGAAGAAGGATGACATTTGAGAGAGAGAGGAGAGTTCGAGAGGCCAAGCTTTGATTGTGTGACCGCTTCTGTGATTGATGCTGTTACTCATTTCTGTGTTTTCTTTTGCTCGTATTCTGCATGCTCATCACACTGAGCATGTGTGTGTGTGTGTGTGTGTGTGTGAATTTATTCCTCCGCTAACTTTGTAGGGATGAGGTTGGAAACTTTAATGTCGACCAAAGATGATGTGTCCTCCATTTTGTTAGGATAAAGAAGGTGTCCAGAAAATGAGGGAAAAAAAGCTCTTATTAGTTAGTCAGGGTGAAGGCTTGCACATGCTGCTCTGAACGCGTACAAACGTGATTGACAGGGAACACTCATTTTACTCTCTTGAACACAGATGGCTGTAGCATGTTACAGATCTTGTCAAAGGGAGTGAAGATATTTTAAGGTACATGCATGTATCTTCTTCTCTGTGATATCCCATAGTTCTGAAAGAAACATGAATACACCAATCAGGTATAATATTATGACCACTGACAGGTGATTATCTCCTCATCATGGCACCTGTCCTCATTTTGTCCTCAAAGTTGATGTTTTAGAAGCAGGAAAAATGGACAAGCGTAAGGATTTGAGTGAGTTTGACGAAGGGCCAAATTGTGATGGCTAGACGACTGGATCAGAGCATCTCCAAAACTGCAGCTCTTGTGGGGTGTTCCCGGTCTGCAGTGGTCAGTATCTATCAAAAGTGGTCCAAGAAAAGAACAGTGGTGAACCGGTGACAGGGTCATGGGCGGCCAAGGCTCATTGATGCACGTTGGGAGCGAAGGCTGGCCCGTGTGATCCGATCCAACAGACGAGCTACTGTTGCTCAAATTGCTGAAGAAGTTAATGCTGGTTCTGATAGAAAGGTGTCAGAATACACAGTGCATGACGGGTCAGGGCTGTTTTGGCAGCAAAAAAAAAACAATATTAGGCAGGCAGTCATAATGTTATGCCTGATTGGTGAGTTGGTAGTTATTTTTAATTAAGCTTTTATTTTAAGTACGAATACACCGGTGTAGGGATTGAATATTTCCACTATTTTTACTTAGAGATTTTTACAGTGACTCTCAGCGTACGCTGCAAGGCATTCAAGCAGCTTGCCTCCTGTGGACCCACCCAGAATGTTGAAATAGCCTGTAGTACTTCATTATCTGTCATCACCAGCTTCTCAGACAAAATTAGTCGCATGCGTCAGTTCTGACCTAACACACCTCTGGATCTATTTGGATGCGACCGGCGTCTTTCTTTTACTTGCAGCACCTTTATGAGACGAAGCCTGACTCACAGTCAGAAGCAGCATCAAGCTGGAGAAATAAAGTCTGGCCTTCACATACAGCATCACAGAGAAACACAGAATAAAACCTGATGCTAAATTCAGGTCCAGGAATATTTACATATCTGCAAAGAAAACATATAACCATGATAACACTGTTTAATTTTAATATTTGCAAACATTCATACAGAAGCCATGATCTATACATTTATTCATTCATTGTCTACCGCTTATCCGATCTATTCTCGGGTCACGGGGAGCCTGTGCCTATCTCAGGCGTCATTGGGCATCAAGGCAGGATACACCCTGGACGGAGTGCCAACCCATCACAGGGCACACACACACACACACACACTCTCATTCACTCACACAATCACACACTACGGACAATTTAGAGATGTGGATCAACCTACAATGCATGTCTTTGGACTGGGGGAGGAAACCGGAGTACCCGGAGTAAACCCCCAAGGCACGGGGAGAACATGCAAACTCCACACACACATGGCGGAGGCGGGAATCGAACCCCCAACCCTGGAGGTGTGAGGCAAACATGCTAACCACTAAGCACGGTGGCTGATCCATACAGTAAAATACAAATATAATAATAATAACAGATGTAGCTTAGATTATCGGTGATCTATACCCATAGATTTACTTATCTACGTATAATACATGCTACACTGTGTATTGTTCAGGAGTCGATGGCTACAGTGTGGTGAAATCTGTATCGGGAAAGCCTTTGAGAACGTCTGCTACATTATTTTTAGCCAATCAGCTTAGAGGAGGTGAAGGAGGTGGTGTTGATCACATTTTTCAAAACCAAATCCATGGAAATCTCATCCGACTTCCCAACCAGCCATGTGCAGGAAAGCAGCACGGCTTCATGCAATTCTGGAAGCATACTTTTTACAGTTCATGGCCTTCAGAGAGTGGAGTGTGACCCAAGCAGAAATTGAGTTTGACACCTCTGATTTCAGGAAGTCAGAAAGTCCAGACTGTTACCTGATTGGGGGCAGACACTAAAGCTTCTGGGTAGATCACTGTAACTCACTGGTTCATGTCGCCGGGTTCAGATCCCACCCCTGCCACAAATCCACTCTTGGACTCTGGAGTAAGGCTCTTAAGTCTAAAGTGCTCAGCGAGAGACCTGGACCGGATTCTTCCTCACTTTGAGTGAAAGCGTGTGCCAGAGGAATGGATGTGAATCGGAGGAGAGAGCAGAGGCTGGCTGATAAAAGTCAGATCGTTTTGTTTTATTTGGAAGAACAGAAGGTCGAGGGAATTCGGGTGACGGGAAATAGGAGGCTTTAGAGTGTCAGAGAACATTGTAGACCAAGTCTGTATTTTTGTGTGTGTGTTTGTGTGTGTGTGTGTGTGTGTATGTGTGTGTGTGTGTGTGTGTGTGTGATCTCTTACAGGATCAATAGAAAGATTTCTCTGTTGTTGAGATCAGGCTCAGTGTTATGGGAGCATGTAGAATGGTAATACTACCTACTGACAGCAGGACCAGCCGTCTCCAAATAACTCCACCACACACACACACACACACACACACACACACACAGAGCTAAAGGAGCTTGTGTCTTTGTCTTTCTCGCAGCTGAGAGCACCTGCAGTGGATTTGTTAGCTCTTAACAAACCCTCTCAGCCAAAGAACATGACAGAGAAGGAATCGATACCTGAAAGACCGCATGCATTCCTGAACACGCACACCGCATTAATTTTATGATCTTTTAAAAGTTAGCCGGTATATATCACTCAGCTGTTCTCTCTTTTCTGCTCTCCTTCCTCCTTCCACAATTTCATAGTTTTAGCCTATAATTATGTCCTCTCTGTCATCCACGATGTCTGTCCAGCTTTTACACGTTTTCTCTCAGATGATCTCTCATCGATCTGTCACAGAAGGTTCCCAACCTTTCACAGCTCACAGCCCACAAGAGGTCGGAAACCAAGCCGGCCGTTAAAAAGGCAATTACGGCCATAACACAATAATCGACACTGATAAACAGAGAAAACAGAACTACACGGGCTACAAGGACGGCTTCACAGAGAGCTCACGGTGATTAGAGAAGCAGTTCATCGGGAAGCTCTTCACAGCAGTTTCTCACAGATTGACCGTTTAAAACAATATGCACTGTGATGTAGAAATACATGAGGAGTGGAAAAAAAAAATAGAAAAATAACAAAACAAAACAAAATGGAAATGTCAGATTATCACGAAATAAATAAGCAATGTCAGGATATTCCGTCTCACCTGTCAATCACAGCAACTTTAACCAATCACAGGGATTTATCAGCTCAGGTATACGGAAGACGGCAGATAGCACTTTCCTCTCAGCATTCTTAAGCCAGCTTCACGTCTCTCAGAGGAGTTATCCTTTACTCTCCGATGTTACTAGCTGTCTGGGGATGCGAGAGAGCCGGCTAGAGGGACCAAATTGGGAAGAAAACAGCGATAAAAACTATAAAAAGCCCAACTGAAGGTAAATATTTACATAAAATACATCACTGATGAATTTGCTTTCTCAAAAGTAATTATAAACTATCAGTATTTTTGTCCTATAATAGTTACTTCATCATCAAGTTAATTGTGATTGCTCTGCTCCCAGGCAAAGGATTCCAGCCTAGTTTCTGGCCCTGAAATGAGTTCCATCAGCTAATTTTTTCACACTTTTTTTCCCTCTCCATGGTCAAATCTGTTTAAAAGCTTTAATCGTTTCAGCAGAAATCGTTGTAAAGTTTGTTGGCCGATGTTTTCATTGCGGCTGCAGTTCATCTCGCAGACCTCTGAAAGTTACAGCTCCTTTAAATTACAACACACACACACCCCTGCGGCATAAGTGCAGCACTCCGGGTGAATCCAGCCCACACACTGAGCACCACAGTTCCGATGAGAATATCTCAGATCTGCTATTATTTAGCACAGCCTGCCAAATTGCTTGAGCGTCACATTAGCCAGATTTATTCATAATCCCACCTCTTCGTCTGTCCGTCTCTGGCCAACGTAACGTCCATCATATTCCTTTATTACTAGCACTTTGTCTTACAATGCTGTGCTGTCCTTATTTGGCTCAGTGCCTCCATTTAGATTTGGACATTGTCTATGTAGCCGCGCACACTCACACACTGTGACCAGTGTTTCTAAGACCATGTCCCTCTCCTGACTGATTGTCTGAGCTTGTTCCTTAAAACACTCCCCATTTCATCGGCAAGCTTTCGCAGTTCTCCGTTTGAGCTTTATTTATTCACAATATAACAAACGAGCAGTCCTTGTTTTCTTCATTCTGTAATATTTCATGCTCTTTATAGTGATTGTGTTATTTTTAGCCTGGAGGAAAACCGTAGGCCTTAAAGCTGTTTAGAAATGCAGACCATTTATTTTTACAAAGAAATGTTCTCCAGGTGTGTGTGTATATATGTGTGTGCACACAGCATAGCAGATGGTCTTGTGTATTAGTAAATGGAGTGACATAAAAAAACAGCAAATAAATACATCTTAAACAGTTAAACAGGGTTCAGGGTTCCACATTCCCAGCTAGTCCAAATTACGTCTAAATGGAAAATCATCGCATCAGCACTGTTCTTTTTGTTTTGTTTTGGGGTTTTTGGATTGTGCATCTCCTCCAGCCAGTGCTACATCAGTGTATTTCCTCCTCACGGTGATCTTCAGGAGATTTATTACATTTCCACACTCTCGCCATGCGATAAGCAGATTCATCCCGGATTACCTTCACGAGCCGCAACTTTCCTCCTGTGCTTAATCAACGTAGCCTGCTGTTTCACACGCGCGACTACAGACGGCACACCAGCACATCCTCCGACCGCGCCGGGCGAGCAACCGAATCAATCCTGCGACATCGAAACAGGAAATATTAGGCAGACATGGTGAAAACCGGTGTATTACCTGGTTTACATTGTTGAGAGAAATCTGATCATCCAGATACTCATCACTTTCTTTCTTTCTTCCTTGCTCTCTATGTTTGCCATTTCCTCATTATTTATCACGCCACTTGATAATTCTGTACTTTATAAAATAAGTTTCTGTCATTTTCTTTCAGAACATAAGCAGCATTGTCTTTCCTCTTCACACCGTATATTCCTTTAAGCTTATGTTAAGTAAAGGCAGAAAAATAAACCGGTTCCTGTTAGTTTTCTATAGCATCATCTCAGACTTGTTACGGAGAAATAAACAAAATACATCCTCTTCCATCAACGGAAAATGTGTTACACACACACTGACACTGGAGACTCCTTCTAAAACCTAAACACAGCCTTCTTTTCTTCACATATCCCAGCTAAGGAAGTTGGAGTCAGAGTACGAGGTCAGAGTACAGGGGCAGCTATATGACACAGTGCCCCTTAAGCAGAAAACGTTTAAGGGCCTTGTTTAATTGCCCAGCTTGGCGGTACCAGGGCGTGAACCCCAACCCCAATCCCATCAACAACCCATACACACCCACTTGATCCAATGATGACTCCCAGACTTTTTACTTTCAGCGATTCTTATCCGCTTTGATTTCTTGCAGTTCCTGTGAATTAGCTGTTACTATAGCAACACTAACGTATAAAGTACGAAAGCCGTGGTTCGGGTTAGACCACCTTCTGATTTGAGAATTGAACCGCTTTCGTTAACTAAACGCTATTTACAGCTCTTCACTAACCCACCAGTTAAGGTTGTTAGCAAATTCATTAGTGTTCATATGAATTGATAACTAATTAAGTTATCTTTAATTAATTAAGTAACTAATTAGTGACCATCTGCAACTAAAACTTGTTCAATCAACACCAAAAATAAGCAATAATTTCATCACTTATTTATCTGTATTTTTTTACTTATTTGAATGACTAATGCAGGTGTTCAGTGTTTAATTAATTAATAGCGAATTTTATGTTAACATTAACTCAAGCAGTAAATAACGTGAGCTAATGGAACATTACTGCATATTGTCTTTCTTCTTTTTTTTAATAAGCTTGCACTTTGGTTACCTTAAAAGCAGACTTGTTTACGTGTGAATAAGAACGCCAGTCGATAAATCTTGCTAACCTTAGCTAATTATCTAACTTTATTAGCGCACCTTTATAAAGCTAATATGTTAAATTAATTAAGGAAGACAAAAACTTCTGTGGGTCAATAGTTCAGCGCATGAAAGAGAGAGAGAGAGAGTGTGTGTGTGTGTGTGTGTGTGTGTGTGTGTGTGTGTGTGTGTGTGTGTGTGTGTGTTTGGCAAGAGATGCTGCTGATTCAGAGGGGAGAAGCAGGACAAGAAGTTAGAAAGAACGGGTGATTTATTTTTGTTCGAATAAAGAGGACGTTGTGGGAATTTGGGCACTTAGTAGTGGTAGTAGTTGTAGTCAAGCTTGAGACTGTGTGTGTGTGTGTGTGTGTGTGTGTGTATCAATAGACAGATTCTTTCGTTGTTTGTCTCAGCGCTTAACGCTTTGGGAATGTGTTCATCCTTCATCCACGTCAAAAGCACATAAAAGTCAGCTATCTATCTATCTATCTATCTATCTATCTATCTATCTATCTATCTATCTATCTATCTATCTATCTATCTATCTATCTATCTATCTATCTAAAAAAACATAACTTCCCATGATAGCACTTTGTGTTGGGCTTTATTTATTGATTTTATTTTATTATATTTTATTTTATTTTATTTTATTAAAAAATCAGTCTCAATTTCAGCATCATGTTTTCCCCTTTTTTTTCTTTTTTTTTTTGTCAGCAACTGCTGCACACACTTCCTCCTGGTCCCATCCCTAATTCCCTCAGCAGCAACAGGAGCATTTGGGCTGAAGGAGATTTATAGGAGAGAGAGAGAGAGAGAGAGAGAGAGAGAGAGACAGAGAGACAGAGAGAAAGGGAGACAGAGAGCGGGAGGTATACAGAGACAGAGAGAGATGGATGGAGAGAGAGAGAAAGAGAGGGAAAGACATGTACAGTGGCAGGCCAGTGGATGTGTCTGAAGCTTTTTCAACTCCTCCCTCCTGGGAGCACCAGTTAGATGTGCCTCCAACGCTGCTGGCTTCCTCTCCGGAACTAAACACACACACACACACTGGGACATGCATCTTGAACAATAGCCCTGACCCCTGGGTCCTCTCTGTCAAGTCCTGTCTCCTGCCGGCAGTCTTCAGGGGAATCTTTAAAAGCACTCACTGCTGCAGAGATCGTCTTTCTGCCTCGCCATGCCGCTTCTGTGCTTTTGTTTTTGTGTTGTTTTTTTTCCTCCAAATCCAGAAGCAAATATTATAGTCCTATGCAGCGTACCAATTTAATCCACATATGGACGATTATAAACATGTCATTGTTTTCTCCCTCTCGCTTTCACCCCCTCGTTATTTCTCTCTCCAATTATCAGTTGGGTTGGCGCTTTGACAGCTGCTTCGTAGACACAAGATTTTAGAGATTATTGATATAGTAAGTGTTCACTGGGTGATAATTATTGCAAAATCTAACACTAATTACAGAATTAATAAAACAAAAAAAAGCCTTGAAACTGTTGTAATGTGTGTATTCATAACATGCTTTCTTCAAAATCACAAGCAAATTCTGGGGAAAACATTCAAGCATGAAAACACACACACACACAAACACAGAGAGAAGATATAAAAGGATGATTCCAGGATAAGAACATCACGCCAAAGTGCTGCTTTGGGTTTCAGTGGCTTGGATTGAGAACACTTCAGCTTCCTGTTTCCAATCCCTAAAGCTATCTCTCTCTCTCTCTCTACCTCTCTCTCTCTACCTCTCTCTGTCTGTCTCTCCCTCTCTCTCTCTGGCTCTCTGTCAGCCTGCCCCGACCTCACCCATCTCTCTCTCTCTCTCTCTTCTCTCTCTCTCTCTCTCTCTCTCTCTCTCTCTCTCTCTCTCTCTCTCTCTCTCTCTCTCTCTCTCTCTCTCTCTCTCTCTCTCTCTCTCTCTCTCTCTCTCTCTCTCTCTGGAAGAGTCCTCTCATGATATCTCATGTAATTCACAAATAATTCTTGCAGGTAAGTCAGCCTTCTAGCACTGAAAGCCACTGACAGTGATTTCTTTAAGTGTGTGTGTGTGTGTGTGTGTGTGTGTGTGTGTGTGCACATGTGTTTGGACAGCTGTATCCGAAATTCTAAGAAAGGAGTTTTAGCTCAGATGTTGACGCCACTCTGAAAGGCAAACGCAATCAGTTCTGTTTGTCTACTCCTCTTTCTCTTGTGTATTATTTTATTTGTTTACTGTAGTATTGGAACATTGATTTGTCTCTTTTTTACGCAAGAAATATCTCCCAAACTAACATTTATCATTTCATCTTTTTAAATCTCATCTCTTCCTGTCTCTCTCTGTGTCTCTCCCCCTCTTTCTGTCTGTCCCTCTCCCTCTCTGCCTTTCTCTCCCTCTCTCTGTTTGTCTGTCTCTCTCTCTCTCCCTCTCCCTGTCTCTCTCCCTCTCCCTGTCTCTCTCTCCCCCCCTCTGTCTGTCTGTCTCTCTCCCTCTCCCTGTCTCTCTCTCCCCCCCCTCTGTCTGTCTGTCTCTCTCCCTCTCCCTGTCTCTCTCTCCCCCCCTCTGTCTGTCTGTCTCTCTCCCTCTCCCTGTCTCTCTCTCCCTGTCTCTCTCACTCTCTCCCTCTCTCTCTCTGTCTGTCTCTCAGGTTGGACAGAAGGACAATCCTGCAGTAGACCCTATAATCCACGGTCTGAGAGGAGTCGTGCATCACGGTGAGTAAATTAGCAGAGCAGTGGACAGCACCATATGGCTCTGGAGCTCTGTCACTTTCCCCGTCTCAGTAATGTTCTCCTTTATAGCTCTAAAGTGTAAGAAATTTCCCAGTGCGCATAATGTGCAGGAGCATCTACATCCACAGACTGGCAATGTGTTTGTCCATCAACACCTTTTTAAAAAGATATCAGGAGAGATTTTATCTACAGTAGATCTATAATTGGAACTGACAGACCTACAGTCACAATCACTGACTCTTTAAAGATTCACTACATAGCTGATTCGTCCATCATTAACCGTCCGGCCACGGCTGACCATCACCTCCCAGGAAAAATGAAGAAATAAAGACGCTAGCTTAGGCCGGAATAATGTCTTTTATTTGTGATTTGAGGACAAAACACTACAGATCATTTTTATCAAAGCTTTTTTATTTACTTGTTGACAGAAAACAGTTTTAAATTATTAAAGCAATTTATTCAGAATGTTAGCCTAGCAGTGTATGCAACAGCTTCGACAAATGTTTAGCTAGCAATGTTTGTGGAAGGGTCTATGTAGGTTATGCTAGCAATGTTTGTGGAAGGACCACGTAGGTTAGATTAGCAATGTTTGTTGGTAGCTTCTGTGATGGTTTGACTAGCAACAGATGCAGAAGCTTGCACAAAGGTTAGACTAGCAGTGTTTGGGGAAGGTTCTACAAAGTTTTGGCTAGCAACGTATGCGGAATGTTGTACAAAGGTTAGACTAGCAATGTTTGTGGAAGGTTGAGCAATGGTTTGGCTTGCAACGTATGCAGAATGTTGTACATAGGTTAGACTAGCAATGTTTGTGCAAGGTTCTACAAAGGTTAACATAAAATACCATTCCTGAAATGTTCTAAACACCAGCTAGACAAAATCTGACATTTATGTCGAAGTTTCTACAGTTACAAATCTTGCCAGCAATATTGAAGATTTTTGGAGATTGAAGGAAATTGTAGATGTTTCCTAAAATGAGTACTGCAAGCGTAAAACCATAACATTGTTAAAACATTCAATACTCAATACATTCAATACAGAAATCCAGAAGTAGCTCTGGAGCTGTCATGAACCATCCGCAGTAGTTAGCAGGGTTGTGTCAGGTTTTGGGCTGTTTTGTTTTTGGACGCTAGATATCCTCGGGAAGCCCCTGCGCCTGTGCAATTAGTGTATTGCTTTCACATGTGTCTCGTTCGGGTGTGGGTATTTAAGTCTCTTTGTTTCTCGGTTTCGGGGCTGGGATCTTTAATTGTCGTTAGTCGGCGTTAGAGGTTATGTGGCCGGCTTTTCGGGTGGGCTTTTGGTGCTGTCTCTGTTTTGTGCTCGGGCTTCGGGATCTGCCTTCTTCTCCTCGGGAGTCTCTCCTTCTCTTTGTTTTTGTTTCGAGTCCCAAGTTTCCCTCCCGAGTTTCCCTTTCGAGTTCCGAGTTCCGAGTTTCCCTTTCGAGCTTCCCTTTATGTTTTGTCCTTTTCATTGTATTTTCATCCCTCCGATGATGATCTGGATCTGAGGAGCCCTATAAGGAGCACTGAAAGAGCATTAGACACCAAAAGCCTGACAGGTTGTGTATAATGTTGCTAACAGTCTGTACAT
Organism: Hemibagrus guttatus; assembly: GCA_033459395.1. Lineage (NCBI taxonomy): Eukaryota > Metazoa > Chordata > Actinopteri > Siluriformes > Bagridae > Hemibagrus > Hemibagrus guttatus. The sequence continues at coordinate 15,532,315 of JAUCMX010000023.1, read as the reverse complement.
CACGACAGGTCAAGAGATCGAAGTTTCTGAGATCCGTGCTGGAGGAACTGTCTACTGCGGTCTTTAGTGTCTGCCTTAACCTAGCACACAGCCTCGATAAATAAATGATGAGTCAGGTTGTGTGTGTGAGTGCAGGGAAAACACTAAACTGTGTACCTCACAGGTGCTGCCTTTTTTTTAGAGAGAGAGAGAAATAGTATGTGAACAACAGGTCAAGCTCAATAAACACAGCACTAAAACTGCATGGTGCATGGTGCATGGTGCTGTCCAGGCCAGAAACACACCAAAGTTTGCTCATGTTATTTTATTATACTGGAAAAGTCCTCTGATTCAGACAGCATTAGCCCTGAGATGCTGCTGCTGCTGCTGAAACGGATGACTAACATGAGGATGATGGCGATGACTCATGAGGTTTGGTTGAGAAAGTGGAGCAGGATGTTGATCAGTGTAAGTGTGTGTTCACGGGTGTATAAAGTCTGGCACACACACACAGGTCTGCTGTGTGACTAAGGCCAAGCAGCCTGCGTAGATCATTTAAATGCTAAATATAAATGCAGTTAAAATTAAAAGAGAAGTAAACATAATATTCAGACTTTCCTTGCACATGTTTGCAGAAAATGGTCAGAGAGTCAGATTGGAATGATTTAACCACCGTGTCTCGCCTGCTCTCTCTGATTGGTTGGCATTATATTGCTTTATATAATGGCTCCGCCCACCTCACTTTAACTGTGTTGCATCTCTTTGCTTTCTGTTAGGTGATTATGAAGCAGCAGTGTGTGCGTCAGAGAGAGAAAGGTCAAAGGTCATATTCAACATCCTGTTTAGAACTTTGCAGACGGACAGAGGAAGACTGAAATGAACATATGGATGTTGTTGATGAGTGCCCTCCAAAAAAAGCTGTCCCTTTCTCAGGCAGTTAAAGGCATGAATGCACTCAATAACATCCTGGCCTGCAAGTCAGAGAGCCATGCCAAGTGAGGGAGTGTGCGTGACTGTGTGTGATGGAGAGAGAAAGGCAAAGTCGCAGTGAAGTTGTGTCAAAGCTGCTAACAGGAGATTAGCTGTAACGTGTAGTAGAAACAGCTGCTGCTGTCAGCCATTGGTGAAGCGGCGTTATGAGTACAGGACGATGACGAATGCTGATGGCGATGCTGTTGATGATTGCTGGGATTATACCAGAAGTGGTTGTTAAGATGACGGAGAGATGAATTTGTTTTCTCCGGCCGTAGACGATGTTGATGGTAGTAATCAGCTTGTTGGCAGTGAGGATGAATGTAATGGATGATCATAATGCGGGTGAAGGTGCAGGTTGTGGCGCAGATGTGTGACGAGGCTATTATCTGGCCAGTTGTTAGCGTAGTCAGATGTAATTTCTCACTCTGACGTGTGTAGGAAAGAGGATGATGGTGATGAAGACTGATAAAGACTCTCGGGCTGTTAAAGATGCGTGTTTCATATAGCATGCTATCTTGGGTGAGTGGATGTAGGTATAGCGTGTGTGTGTGTGTGTGTGTGTGTGTGTGTGTGTGTGTGTGTGTGTGTGTGTGTGTGTGTGTGTGTGTTTGGTCTCAGCAGGCTCCAGTAGGGGGTGTGGTGTGGGGGGGTGTGTCTGTCTGTGTTCTAGACAGATCTCAGCAGGGGATCTGCCCAGACACAGACACGGCCATTTCTGCACTATCACACACACTCACACACATTCAGCCCTGTCACTTCACACACTCGCAGGAAGTAGGTTATATTAACAGTCACCTTATGTATGTCTATCAATCCGTAATGTCTCTATACACGTTTACTTAGATTTCGTGTATCACAGGATGAAACGATTGCATGCTTGTAGTTTTAAAAAAATGAAAAAAGTAATAATAATGTGAATGAATTTCAAAATTCTTTACTAGGCACTATGTAGGTTCTGTTATTTTCCACCCTATGTAATGACCATATATAGTGAACAGACAGCAGTTTGGAATTCTGCTGAACACGATTCCTCCATGATGAGGTGAAGATGAAGATGATCAGCAGAAATATTAGCATCAAGGGAGCAGTAATGTGAGTAAATATACACAAATTAGTTTCCTGATCAAATGCGACACAATTTTCACCTTTCATGATTCGAAATGAAACAAATTCAAAATGCAGCCCTAGTGCTGATGTTCATTATGATCTCATTAATATTCAGATACATTTAAATACTAACATCTTTATAGACTCTGACTGTATACTCAGTATGTCGTCAGTATGTGTGTAGAATTTTAAACACACACAGTACAGATGGAAAGCCCTGCACAGCCCAGCTGTTTGCTTCTCTGCTCATGTGTTCATTTCTTCCTGTAGTCTCGCTTAATATTTAAGCACACTTTAGGACAGGAGAACGCTGTCCGTACGAGTCCCGTGCTGGCTGACCCGGTCCGTGGACTGAATTTGTCATTCTGTGCATTTGAACTTGAGTGTGATGTGTAGCAGCGTGAATATTTCCGGGAACGAGCCAACCCTCATGTGAACCTCTGGGGCCGTGTCCGTGTTTAAACTTTAATGCCTGCATGAATCCTTTGTTCTCTCAGCGTGTAAACTTCAGTATGACTCCAGGCTCAGATTGTACTGTAGTGCTGCTCGAACAAACCTTCCATTCTTATTTCTTATGAAGTGAAATGTGTTCGTTTTGATTCATTATGTAACGCTCTGAATTCATTACGGATGAACTGGTGTTTATTTGAGAATAAATTTCCAGACCATCGTATAATTATACGAATGTGGCTTGAGGAAGTTATCCGTTTCTGGATATTGTTTACCTAGTGTAGCGCACTTAGCGAGGGACACAGAACATCACACAGAGTCGGGCAGCAAGCACATCACCTTTACTAAGCCATAGAAACAAAACGAAAAAGGCAAGACAAAGTAAATTCTCAAGCCAAAAACAGAGGGGGTCTTTCCTTGACCGGGGGCTGGAAGGCGGCGTTCGGGGTCCAGGCCGGAGCAGGTGTGGGGGCCGCCGGGGGCAAAGGCCGGTAGTGGTCTGGCGGTGTCGTCCCAGGAGCGTGGCAGAGCTTCGCCGGTCCTGGGGCGAGCAGCTTCTATCCGGAGGATTCTGCAAAGAAACAGCACAGTCCACATTAGTCCTGCAGGGGGCCGCGATTACCCTCGCTGGCCGTCGGAGCCTGGCTCTTCACCCTCCGGCAGGAGACTTTAGCGGTGCTCCTGATTGGTCCAGAGCATTTTGGCGCGCTTTCTCCCGCTCCGCCCTGCACTCTAATTTAGAGGCGCTGGCCATGGTTCTGATATACCTGCGCTCCATGACAGCACCGCTATCTGGGGTACTGAACCGCCACTGCTTGTGTTTTAGCGGGGGAGAGGGGGGGCGAAGAGCGTTTTTTTTCCGTATACATGCAGAGGCTTGAGCGCCGTCGTCACAATAGATATTATCAGCGTAACACACTCAGAGGAAAGCGCTATCCGCCCTCTTCCACATACATGAACTCACGCTCGCCTATGTTTAACCGGCGTTGCTCCAATTGACAGGGGAGGGAGCGCGTGGCATCCATCCCACTCCGAAAGCACGGCCAATTTTGCTCTCATGGACTCCTGGCTACGGATGGCTGTGGCACGTAGAACGCCTTGACGAATACGGATGGCAAATCTTGCCAGGATGTCTCACTCTAAACAAATGATTCATCACCATGACACCCCAAAATGATTCATTAACTCGTCAACAAACACCATGTTACATACGAAACGCAGCAGCCGTGTTTTGTTGCTGTGCTTCATAAGCGTTAAAGAAGCAAACTGACCTTGCTGTATGTTAATATTCACTCCTCTGCTGTGTTTTTTTTTCTCCGCGGTTACTCATGCAAGATGACATGTAATCAAGAGAACACTGACAAACTGATCGAATAAAATCATATGTTTTCATGCGAGTCTTTGGAGTTACAGCTGCAACGCTCATGCTGTTTAGTCTGCATGGAAATGCCTATGTTTTAAAGAGAGAATCGGTGGCTTGCTACTTTGGTTACAGTTCTGCGGTTGGGGAATTTTGCCCCATGGCTCTGTGTGTGCGTGTGCGTGTGCATTTGCGTGTGTGTGAGAGAGAAAGACTCCAGTCTCATCCATTACCATGCCACTGAGCCACAACCTCTCTCTTTCTCCCTCTCTTAGTCTTCCTCACTCCAGTTGCTCACCTCCTGTGTAATCTCATGTGGATTGCCATTCATTCAACCCTAACTCTAATATGCACACAGCAAAAACACATTAGCATAGCCACTTAAACACACTCCGAGCACCCCATACATCTTAATGATTTCCTCCACGCCTCGTCGCCACCTCCTGCTGTCCGATTCAGTGAGAAATTAAAGCACCGTCAATAGGAAAACGTCCAAACCGGCACTCTCTCTGTTGGACGCTAAATTAAAGCTGGCTGCCCTTTAACCTTTCTATGATAGATTATAAGCAAAGCAAAAGTGTTTCACCAGCGTAATATTTATCAAATCTATAGCTAATTTATGGAAGGTTAAGATGTATACAAATCAATCATAACCCCATTTCAGGTGATATAAATGCTTTTTCTATAAATAAATGTCTTGATAAAAGGAAAAAAAGCAGCACAAAGTGTGTTAGTAAGTTGCTGGGCATCTTAAGTGGTCCTTGGAAATAGCTCTATAAGTCTCTGGTTGAACAGCATTCTTCCAAAAGATATCACCTCGATGATGATGACCACTAGCTCTGTCTGAATCATCACTTCAGAATCTTCCACAAGTGTTCACTGTCCAGTTTAGTTGAAATCTGAGCGTGAAAGCCATAGTATGGCCTCATCAAATGATTTATACCCTGTGGATGGGGGCGGGGTCATCCTAGAACAGGGCACTCCCATCAGAAATATTCTATCAAAGGTTGGAGACGCTCTTCTCTAAAGAAACAAGTAGACACAATCCACAGCAGTATATCAGATCCACCATTTTTCTATTAGTTCGTCACTCTTGTCCATTCTACAGCTTTGGCTTTTTAATCCTGGCTGCTATGATTAAATAGGACACGACATATGCGGTAGCTTTTATCTGCTGCTAAACCCTTTTGAACAAGATTCTCTATTGTATCCTCATTTTGTTGTTTTTTTTTTAATCTCAGGGCTAGTGATTTGACGAGCTATACATCATTGTCTTTCCATAGCTGACAAAGAGAATTCTCTGTGTTTAGAATATCAGAGTGGTCATAAACACAAACCCTAAAGGTCTGCTCATTTGAAAGATCTTCATGTCATAAAGCCAGGCTGAACACATGCATCCGTGGGTGCGATTCGATATGAACAGGATTGTGATGAGCAAGTCACAGACTGCATCCTCTGCAGAAATGGTCAGCTTTTTGCTATTGATCATGTGTCATTTCAGAGAAGGCCAACAGCCACGAAAACAAAAAAAAAGAGAGAGAGAGAAGCTTCTACAGCATTCATAGTCAAACATCCAACTACCATTTGCTGTATATCCATGCAAAAATCTTTGTTTTATCTGTTTTGTTTAGAGATACAGAGTAAATTATTTAAATTTGACTACCTGCATCTCTAAATCTTAACTCAGTAAGTTTTTAACAAGCCTGACAAATCACAAACTTTTTAAATTTCACAATTTACTTAGATATAAATTCCATCCCAGGTCTCTGTAATGCATTTATAAAAAAAAAAATGCATATTTTTGTTTCGCACTAACATGATCTGCATTCAACTGATGTTTTTCGATTCAAAATCTCGTTCAGACTTTATCAATTCATATTTATTGTTTGTTTAATATTAGCAACTGAGCCAATGTTCTGGTGACTGGCACAAAATAGGTCAGTCAGTCATCTTCGAAGAGAAAATAAAAAAAGATCTTATCTAATATAATCCAGTGTCAAAGAGAGCTCTGTAGGACCACATGACTGCTCGAGTTCATATTTCTCTGCTGAAAATGTACGGACTCTGTATAATGCATGCATGCAAGCCAGTTTCCAGTCCTGTGGTTCACTAGGAAGTCAGTTTTATAATAAATAAATGTTGTGAAAAAGCAAAGCGTCACTGAGCCCAGTGCTTATGTTAGATAAGAAAGGTTAATGCATCATCTGCTTATCAAATCCCTGCATGAGTTGAAATAAGTTTGTTAAGGCAGGAAAATGAAAAACTGAGGTTTAGCTCTGTATGACACTATATTACAATATTCATACATTATCTACGGGTTGTTACTGCAGTTTCAGTAATGTTCTCCCTGCTCTGAAACATCCTGTTCCGCCAAAAACTTTGTGTACTAGCCTGCAATGTATTCACCGTCTACTGTTTTATAGATTTTTTCCACTATTCCCGTATATATCCTATGTAAAAGTAACCCATATGCTCTGGTCGAATGTATATTTACAATATATCTCACCTCATTTTTATATTATTAACATTTTATTACAATATTATTCCTTCTTTTCAGAAAAAGAGACATTTCTGGAGCCTTTTGTGCTGAGGGATCTGTTGCCATCCTCTATTGGCAGTTATTATCGCTACGTTGGCTCTCTCACCACTCCCCCCTGCAGTAAAGTAGTGGAGTGGATTGTCTTCAGCCGGCCCGTCTTCCTGTCCTACAAACAGGTGAGTGAGAGATTTGTGTGTCTGTGGCTGTCATTCACAACACAAACATGCTTCGGATTATGATGTGTGTTTTGCCACTCCTGGCTGGCTCACTCCAAGCTTGGGCCTGCAAAATAAAACAAAATGGAAGGAGTTTAAAATAGATTGTGTGGTGGGGTCATTTCTGTGTTTTCTATGCATGTAGGTTTACAAAATTAGGCTTTCACAACCAGAGTTTGATTCATCTTTTGCCACTCTTGATTGGTTGAGCATGAATCTCTGTATGATTTTGTTTTTCCACCTCCTGGCTGGCTTGCCAGTTGTTTGATTTGAAGAGTGCCAACCATGAGATGTGAGGAATTTAATGTGAAAGGTGTGGAGATATTTTCAGAAAATTACGTTCACATAGGCTGAAAAAAACAAATTTAATTTTGTCTTCAGTGACTCCTGGCTGGCTCCCCAGTTGTTAGATTTTGAAGCGAAGCAGCTAGTAGTTGACAAGAAGATGTCTAAGATGTCAATGAAGACGTAAGTCATCGAAGGGGTCATTCTGAAACTGAGGTATTCACAAAATTAGGTTTCCATAAACAGTCTGAGTATGATTGTCTTTTGCCAAAAGTATATTAAAGGTCATATCATTTAAGACTTTAAAGATTTGTACAGGGGTAATAAGGATGAGTGTATCCAGGAAAGAGGTGTCTAACAAATTTAACCCAAATGTGCTGTCCTGATGGGTATTGTTTCCGTCGCTTATTACACAAACCTTACTTATCTTACTACATTAGGTGTGTTCGCTGAGGTTGCAACAAAATTCTGCAGGGTAGTAAGTGCCTTACGAAATGAATAGCACTTAAGAATAAGAGCCAGACCGCGCTGTGGATCTTTCTAATTATCTGCGATCACAAACACAATCTCAAACTCATTCACGAACTCATTTCATTCTCTTTCATCTGCTGTTCTTTCTCTCTTTATCTCCTGCTCGTTCAATTCTCTCCAGTGTGCTCCTCGCATCCACATCAAGGACGTACATAAAAATGCAAGTTGGTAGATAATCCCATACTCCTGCACTTGTTAATTGACGCAGGCAGCTCACATAGTGAGCTGTACACCGCGCTGTAATAATGGAAACAAACAGCCGAAGGAAGCTGTGTGACGGTGCGTTAACTAGACGACCCGGGGCCTCCACCCACCTGCCACCCCCCCTCTCCTCCTCTGCCCCCTCCTCTCCGGCACTGAGAGTGTTTGGCTTAAACTCTAATGAGCTGAAATGAGTTTGCTTAGGGAGCGCGACGAAAGCAGGCCAAGTGTGGATGACGAATTCAGCTGATTTGTGTGAGCACGGCGAGGAAGGCAGAGACATGAGCAGGAGGAGGAGGACGACGAGCCTGCCGGGGCGGTCCAGCATCACACACTCATCCTTGGAAAGGAGAAGATAAAATCAGTCTATCAGCTGGACAGCTAGTGTCAGCAAGGGGGAGAGGATGAAACTGAGCAGACAGAAAGAGTAAATGTAATAAAAATAAACGGCACGGAAAAAGTCTCTCACACAGATCTGGTCTAAAATTTATTCATGTATAAATCTTGAACTGTGAAAACAAGCATAAATAAATAACAGTTTAGGCCAGGACTACATTTACACTTAACATTGAATTGGCATTTTTAATCAGCTACAGAATATATGGTTGTTGTTGTTGTTGTTGTTGTTGTTGTTGGGAAAATGAAAATGAAAAAAAAGGTTATTGAGTCACAGGACAAAAGACTCTTCTATAATTGGATATTCCTGAGCGGCTGTGAGACAATCCCGTAACAGTCACTCACATTCGGTGCTGTGTGTCATTGGGTTAAGTCAGAACTGGAGGAAAATTTCACACACCATCTCCGATACGTCGAGCATAAACTTCAGGCAAAACTGATGTCCGACTATATGTTAGTATGAGACGTAAACTAATTCAAGTTACGACTGTAAGCTTGACAGGAAGTCGATTTATCTTTGTTGTAGCTAGTGAAAAACACATGCTAGCAGTGCTGCTTTTGACTTAACTCGTGGACGTGGGAATTCCGAGACCTTGCCGCCATTCCAATTAAGAATTCCAAGTTGAGGAACTGTTTTCTTTGGGTTGCTTTTTTATCTAATCCAAGATCTGAGACGTAGCCGAAGGTGTGTGTATTGCTCTGAGCCTGCGCTAACTATATCAGGCTAACATGTTTGATAAGCTAGAGAACAAAATACACAGTTTGGGTAATAACATATATTTTAGAAATGGCCAGATAGTGTTTTCTACACCATGTTTTCACCGACTAGCTGGAATTATTTCATGTCTGTTGGTGTCTCTGAGACGTGTGCAGTCTTGAGTTCCACACCTCCACTGCAGTGCGCTATTAGTTCACACCAGAACCACCCAGAGACATTTACCCACTACTCATAACCTTCACAGTCACGCTGATGTGATTCTGTTACATGAAGGAAACACAGCATATAATGATATCCTCCAAAGTTGTACATCCCAAACTTTTTTCTTACTTTCTTTTTTTTTTTTCTTCTAAAATCTTATATTCAGCATGTTAACAGCAGGATCACATTAATGCCATCATAGGATTTTTTTTACTTTTTTTTAAATAATATGTATTCATTTCATGCCTTTCAATCAAAAGCACATTTTATGAGGGATTTATAGAAGTCACTGAAATATCACTGAATATAAGAGATCTTTTTATTTTTTCAAGAATTATTATTCACAACCAAAATCTTTCACTCTTACTCTTTCATTGTTTTTTTTTTTTTTTTTTTTTTTGCAAGAAGCGGGGTTTTTATTTAGTTTTCTATTTATTTCATGATATACAAGAGAGAGAGCGAGAGAAAGAGAAATGAGATGCAGAAAGAGTCTTTGACTTGGGCTGGCCCACAGCCTTTTATGACAAGGCGAGACTTTTTTTCCATCCTTTTTCCTCCAGTTAGTGGCCATTAGGAGGTCATTTTAAGCGATTGACACTGGGAGCGCTTTTGTCCTCTTGTTTCCTCCTGTGATTTGGTTTGAAAGAAACAGATAAAAGCAGCTATAGAAGATGACGACGGCTGTGCTGCCTCTCTTTTTTTTTCTTTTGCGCTCCCTTTTTTGCCTCTTTTTCTCTCTCTGTCTCTCTCTCTCTCTCTCTTGGTCTTGCTCTCTCCTTTGTTGCTGATGAGTCAGGGAAGTAGGTCACAGCGAGCGACAGGCGTAGCTCAGAGGTACTTTTAGCGCAGATCGATGCTTTCTCTCTCGCACAGGTCTGACACACAGCTCCGTCTGGTACATGTCACACACACACCCACACACACACACACACACAAACACTCATATATGAATACTGTGACATGCACTCACAACTGTGTGTCTGGTATGTCTTCTCATCTGTGATTCTTTCACTTTTTTTTGCTTCACACACAGATTTTCAGGATTATTGTTGCACTAAGCTGTTTACCTCAGAGGCTTCAGCCATATTACAGACTCACAGATTGTGATTAGGAGATTATCTCTCATCGCTGCATACATACACAAGGCTAGAGGAGCTGGAGCTCGGATTTATATCTTTGATGACGATCGAATGTCCTCGCAAAGATTTTAACACGAGACACTTCTGATATTGTGGAGACACTTGGCTCATTTTTTAATTAATCTAAAACCCTAAAAGTGCCAAAGGGGTGTTTGGGTTAGTGGGGTTGGATTAAGGTGGAGCAAAGCATTAATTAAGAAAGCTGTATTAATCACTGTGTCACTGGAAGTTCCTCAGACATTAAAAAGAAAAACAGACGTGTATGAGGTGGCTTGATAAGGAGGCTAAATTGTGATATAAGGACGTAGACTGAAACAATGGATGAAGGAGCTCAACACACACACACACACACACACACACATCCATTATTCCTTTCATCCAGTTCCATCACCAAACCACTTTTGGTCTTGTAACAGAAACTGCACACATAACAGGCTGTCATTACCATGACAACAATTCAAGCAAATTTTTTCATAACCATTATTTAAAAAAAATAATAATAAAAAAAAACTATGAAGAGTGCAGTGTGTTTTGAACACTGTTGATAAGATTAACAAAATATCACAACATCTGTTTTACTGACAAGCTGGAAAGTAGCAGCAATTCTTGTGCCACTCGCTTTGAACAGGAAATATATAAATGCAGCCATCTTGGAAAACTGTCCACTTCCTGTTTTTATATTGTTTATTACTAAATACTCCTGAATCTGATAACATTACAGAGGAAACGTGTCATCAGCTTCTCTGTCATCTTTCTCTTTCTGCACTCAGGGATTAATACTGGGTTTTGAGAGAGAGAGAGAGAGAGAGAGAGAGAGAGAGAGAGAGAGAGGGTGGGGAATAGAGTGATAGAGAGAGCTGTAGGGACAGAGAGGAAGTGTTGAAGGAAGCGGGTGCTGATGGAGGTGTGTTTGTCTGACAGTTATGGCCTGTGTCTCGTTCTACCTGCCCGATGGTTTTCTTTCACACCTGCTCTCTGACTCGCTCGGTCATCATGAGAGAGGAGTCGTTTAAGAACGAGTGCGAGATGAGTAAATAAGATCGGAGGAATGGGATTCAGTGAGAATAAATCCTAGACTGTGATTCATCTGATCTATATATCCATTCAGTCTCTGGAGGCCTGTTAGAGGGCAATGCTTACAAGTGCTGGTACACACACACACACACACACATACACACATACACATACACATTCCTCCTCTGCTGATATAGCTGTTTTATTTCCTAGATATCTCATGTCTCCTCACTTTCTTTCACTTTTTCTCTCTCTCATACACACATCACACACACACCAGTATAGTGTACTAACTACATGCGATCTTGATTACACAAGCTGAACTGTTGAAGTTGTGTGCAGTGTATTAATCAGATTACAGTTTATTTATCTCTGGATTATTTGATTTTATTTTTTAATCATTTGAATACATTAATGTACAGTGTGCACTCATAAACTGCTTGATAGCTCTCGATCCAGCCGTTATGATATAGCTCCAGGTTTGGACTTCATTCTGTTCATTTAAACGGCTCATAGTAAAGATTTATTGCCTTATGTATTATGTTATGGTTGCTGATGTTTTATGCGGTCCAGATACTAAAACTGCCTAAAAATACTCGATAAAAATCTAGAAAGATTTGTTGTTTGTTATGAAAACCTGTGAACTTTTCAGGTGGAAACAGATTGCAAATGATGCCAGCACAAGTCCATACTTTCCATCTGGCACACGAACTGCAAAAAGTTTAAACACGACTCGTGCCACTTCTGGCCCACAATGCACTTGCCGATTCCAAAAACTGATCCATATGTGCCGAAAGTATTAATCATCTGCTATCTGGGAAAGTGGCTCTTTAAACAGACTTTAAATATGCTTATGCTAATCTGCTTTCAGCCCTGCTGGTAAGGCGACACTTTTGTTTGTGTAATCAATCCCGAATCAATCAGATTATAAAGCGGTATCTTGTTATATCATTTATATATG